>VJOZ01035282.1:5963-36968 GCA_009801055.1 Stichopus horrens
TTCTCCTAAAGTAATTCAGGTGTGTCAATCCAATGTCTGGGCTTTCTTGAGCTGCCTGGCAAGGAGTATTAGGTGTCATGTCCATAGGTAATACATGTGTAATCGGGCATGAAAGAGGGTCTGTTGAACACTTTAGCACTTTTTTAGCACGATGATAACGTCATGAAGGAGAACACAATATCCTCTTTTATGTCATAATGTAAACATGATAATAACAGTAAACTGGAAAGATCCTGATACAGTATGTTGATTTCATTTCAACTCACCTTCTGATTTGTGCATAGTAGAAATAGTTTTCTAATTCCTTAAAGAGTTCACCTTCCCTGCCTCCTTCCAATAGTCCATAAAATGGAATCAAATCTTCGCCGCCTAACTTTGCTCCAGCCTCTAAGGCACTGTCAAAAAGAAAACACAAAGAAATGTATCAATTGTCTGACACAAAATTGAAGAACGATGATGTCGTTTAATCATCAGCTGTCAAATCCGAATGTGTGGGAGTGGTTTAATTCATAAGGTGAAAAAATTTGCTAGAATATCCAAAGAATAAAATGATGTGTGGTGTATGTAGAAGGTACTGTACTTGTGGTCCACTTGTACACAGGTCTCAGCGCAAACTGTCAGCCTGTACGTGTGACTGAGAATGGCACATGAGTCAGAATCAATGGCCACTGCCCTGCCAAGTGAACTTTCTTGGACTAGGCAGTTGCTGTAGTAACTGTAACAAAGTTTTAACATCTGCGAGAGGCAGCGCTGAATTTGCAGCGAGTTGTCAGCCACTTTATAAATCGACTCTCGAGGAGATTTACACCAATTTCCTCAAATTTTTAACATTTCATCTCTTATCCAGCATATAAGGTGGGTATCTTTGCTATTTATAACTTCTCTTCCAGCATCTACTTCTGATATCTGTATACAGTTTTGATATCCCCTGCATGCCTCCATGCACATAATCTCTGAGCTCATACAACAATAAAGCAGCGATGTAATCCGAGCCTTAAAATGTGTATCCAAGAGCGTACGGAAGTGTGTGCAAGTTCAAATTTGCATGATAACTAAACTTTTATCCATATCTTTGCTTTGCTATTTGATGTAGGCTATGATGTCAACCAATACAGACATACATATGTAGGTGTCATTCAATGCCAGCTTTAAAATTTGTTCAAGGCATGTCTGCACTTAATATAATTGTGTATATACTTCTCGTACAACGTGACATACTTCATGTAGCAACAAGCCAGCAATTATTGTCAGCATGGATTGTATCACAGGGGCAAAACTTTCATCTACGTAAAGGATTGCAGTCCATTTTTTTTTTGACGCACGGCCAATTAAAATTGTTGCTTTCTTCGGTGGTGGCAGTATCACCGAATATGTTTGCATAAATTATACCTTATCTCAATCAGTTTCTAAGAAAAAGCTTGAGTCACAGGCAATCAAATACACCCTATAGGGAACACTGAAACATGTCTAGAATCGGTGCTTGAAAATGAGATGGAGTTTGTGGTGCAAGCACACGCACCAAGCAGACTAGAAAAATCATCCCTTCAAGCAATTTATGATAAATCATCACAAGGAATGCATAGAACTTATACATCTTTCTGTTCATTCAGAATACAGGAAGGCAGGAAAAAAAGTGGCATAACTGCTTTTGTGACTCGATCTACAGCACTGCCTGCACAGTAGATTCCCGTAACTGTCTCAAAGAAATATATTTTTGACTTAAATCAAAAAAGGATTGGATTAGTATTGCCTCTATAGTTTCAATGCAGTGAACATTTGCTGACTTTTAGTTCAGGAATGCCTAGACACTACATGACAGTAATATCCACTATTAGGACCATCAAAGTATTTTGTACAGCAAATGAAATTTATTCCTAATTAAAGTCAATAACTACTGGTACATTTTTAAATGATTTAAAGCACTGATGGAATTTACAGTATCAAAGCTTCCTGAGTCAGGTGTAATAAATACAGCTTTCACTTCATCCAAAAATTTTGAGCAGGTCGACGGTGCTGTTGTTTCATCACACACAAATACATGAGTACTAAACATTTTACTCAACGTGCAATCAAATTGTCATTGAGGAGATACAGTGCCCATAATCCATATCGACCTGTAGATCAGAGTTACATTAATGATCAGATCGCTGCAAATTACAGAAGATAGAACTACAGCTTTTCCTCTAAGTCAGAAAATCATGTATCAAGAAATCGTGTGTGCCTCAAACGTATCACTCCTTCCCGGTCTGTCGGAAGTACACACATGCATGTTACTTCATCCCAGTGGCAACGCATTTGTCATTCCCACACAAACCCGATGACCTTGGCTGGTAACCTTCTCGTAGGTCGCAAAGGTCTGCTTGACTGACCCATGAAGAGTGATCTCGGGAAGTTTGTGCATGCTGTGGAATGTGACTGATGGTATGAAATAAACTGCAGCTGACTCTTAAGGTTAGAATTATCTAATGTCATGTGCAAGCCTGACTTAATGAAAACTTTTAAAAATTTGCAGTCTGTTTGCTTAATACACTTGAATTGTGAACTTTTGGACATTCAGATACCCAGGTAAAGTGACAAAAATCTGTACATGTACTGGTCTCTTTGATTAAGTGAAGTTTGACCTTGGACCTACAAAGGCCATCAATCAGCCCACAGTGCCATCTCGCACATATAGTAGGGAATACATCCAAGAACCTTCTGCATTGTGACACTTTAAGGTGGAATATGAGTTTTATTTGGCAATCACCTGGTCATCTATCTTCGTTCTTCATCAGTGTTTCAGGGAAGAGAAAGTAGGGTCAAAGTGTGACCTGACACAAAATCTGAACTAGAACTATGCATTCTCCTCCAGATATTTGAATATGAAAATTGTCTCAACCATTTTTGTTGGCCCTACAAGATTCAGACTCTCCAAGAAAGGTTATACAGTAGCTGTCAGTCACTGTTACTGGAAAAAATCAAGCAGATCAATGGGATTGGATATCAATGTTCATGAATGCAAAAATGGGGCTTAAAAATGTTTTTTTNNAAAATACGACAAATTTTCAACTCATAATTTCAGTTTTAGCAAGGAATGCAACATGCACTCAAAAAGACATGCACGTCATACCCTCATGGATAAATTTATTAGTGAACAACGTTATGCAACTAACCACCAGCTACATACGTATCCACCAAAATATCCACTGACGGGTGCCGGTATGGTGAACTACACTTCCGGCGCGTTGTACAAAACGACCGCCCTGCCGTGAAGTACAATGTCTCCAGCTTCCAGTATACGATTGCAACCTGTAAGATTCACTAACAACTCTCTACAGCTAGAGCTTGATCCCAAGAAACCAAAATTTGATAAGATCAGCTTTCCTTGTACACTCAAACAACTCTGTGCCCTTGAATTAATTGGTCTTAATGCAAGCAACAACAAACTCTTGACGAAACGGCAAAAGACCATTCTTGAGATTTGAGTGCTCTAGTTTCCAGTTTTTGTGCAACTCTCAGCTATCTTTCTTCGTCATTTAGAGGAGGATAGGTTGTCGTAAGAGAGACTTTACCTCTAGACCAAACCATTTGCTCAGCAGAGAGAAAGGGTGATTTAAATTCAAATCTTCCTCGAGCATATGTGTCCCACTTTTACGGGAAAATTCAAATTTAGCAGCTCTTTTTGTGGATTAAGGGATTTATTGGTCAGAATTTAGTCTGTCAAGTCTGGTTCAACTGAATAATCTTCGGAGAATCATGCATATTAATGGCTCACTAGCAGAAGATCGACTGCAAACCTGAAGTGTAAGAGCAGTATGTAAAGTCTTTGCCCCCCCACCAAAAAAAATATACTTTCCTTCTCTTTTGAGGTAGAAAGCACACAGCAGCCACAGAGCTTTCAAAACACTTTTATCGCTTGTTGACTTCCAATGACCATGTGCACAGACCTCCTCAAATAAACAACAGTGTGTGAATACATGATAGCTACTGTGTCTTCGTTTAGATCTTAGGTAAGAGTCAAGGGTACTAATTCCAGAGTGGAAGCATCAACAGGCTTAAACAGACGGCCAGTCTTTACAGCTACACATATATAGGGCGCTGCAGTTACGTTGAAATGGCTTCAGTATTTGACGAGTTTTCCAATTGTCAAAATATGCGCATTGAGCATTCAGGGCATCCGAAGCTACTGTACTTCATGTATACACAGTGTGTAAATTTGATGCAAGGATCCAAAAAAAGGACAACATAGTTAAAGATCACACAAACTCATCCACTCAGACAATTTCAGTTCTCCCTACCACTCAATTGCATCTACAGTCACAGGCCTTTCAAGGGCCTGTCTGAAACTCGTTCACACGTGAAATCAAAACTATGTATGGCTGTGTACGCTGTATAATATGAGCTACTCCGCATCTTTCAAATTTGCTGTTAATCAAAAGAGTGCTGCAACTTAGAACCGGTGAAGAAATTTGCTATCTGGAATTCAAAAATATATTTTTGGGTGATGAGTTACTGCCTTTAAATCCAAATAAACAATACTTGTCAAATGTTCCATTGAAATCATGTAACCTTTGACACCTACAGTGACGAATTGATAAAGGTTGCAATTATATTTCTCCATAGGAAATGCACTGTCCAAGAAGTGCGGTATATGACTGGTCAAATGCAATAACGATTCCACACATACACCCTAGCTATACATCACAAAATTATATTGTTCTTTGGCCAAAGCTACAAAGCTGAGCTGTAGCACAAAGGGTGCATACTGTACATATTGTATTGTCCCCACTCGTGCTATTAATCAATTTTACAATCACCAGCAAATTCCTAGCTTTTTGTGGAACATTATGGGTCCAGTAAGAACATTTACCACTCATACTGGTTAAATTAAGAAGTGAAACTGCAATCGAATGCAAGGTGACTGCAACTTTGTAAAACCTGCACATATTTGGTGATACTCCCCCTAACACATAGCTCCCAAGTGACCCGTATTTGAACACCCAAACCCGCTGACCAGCCAAGCTCTCTGAAAAACCCGCATTTCCAAGTCTTGGCAGTGCCACGCACAAATATCAAGCACTGTAAACTTACTGGAAACTTCCAGCCTGAGAGCTACACACAAACTCAACTATTTCATGGTAGGCCTACATTCACTGATCGTGCTGCAGTGCGTCATTCAAGTACAATTTCAGTGATACTGTTGATATGCGACGCGCAACATGGTCAGACCATCTGTCTCACGTTAGTATCAAATGAACTCAAGAATACTGAGTGGCATCTGACGAACTGCATGTACCGCACCAGAACTTACGTATTACAATAACCGATGATAATTATCAGTTGGAGAAGTTTGCTAGTTTGCTAGTTCGTATCTGCACGGATATTTTTAGCTGCAACCCAAAGAAATTGTTTTGACTGATTTGCTAAAAAAGTGCCACCAAATTACATTTAGACACTTCTAAGATAAAAAATTTTCGAAAAGGGGAAGGAGACACCCTCTCCCCGTATACCCCACTCCCAGGCAGGCGATCCACCGACGGACAGGTCAGAGGTGGACCCGCATCTAGCCTCTCGGAACTGGGGAGCTATGCTACCATTGCCATACCCTTGTCCTACACTTATCCTGCTTCTCCCAAAGAAGTTCTGATTGACCAAAAAAAAAAATGATATTAAGCTACAAGCATTTCGAATGCAAGAAAAAATAGAAAATCTCTAATCAGCACCATTTTGCATCAGCAATCAAATTATAACAAAAATAATGCTGGCAGTCAACAGACTTACCTCTCCTGAGACACCTCCCTGGCAACTGCTATTGCCTATGTGTGCCCCCCCAAATTATTGAATATCGACATGTGAAGGATACTGCACAGCTTTAACCTACCCTAATCCTACCATTTCCTATCCTAACCCTGCAGTACTCCTGTCCTACCTTCATTGCCCTATTTTCCATGACTATGCCCTATATTAGAAAAGCTCATTTATACTGGCTGCCAGACAATTTACATGCACCAGGACAAAAACAAAGCAATATACAGCATAGAATCAACTTTGCAATTTCAGTAGTCGAAAGTCTACAGTATATTCATTTGAAGAAATCAATCTCTGAAGTAGTGCTATTTCTACACTTCAGTCCCGGGCTTGCGGTAAATCCTCAAAATTCAACATCTTGAAAACTAATAACAGCTTTGACATCATACAAAAAAAAAAAAGACAGTTGAAAAAGATTCTCAAAATGAGAATGTTAAACAAATAGTGATTTCTTTTGTTTCATTCGGTTTAGTTAAAGTTACCCCAAATAGACAGATTATCCTTGATGTAGGTGGATCATTACAGATAAAAGAGTTTTTCTAACTTTTTCATCTCTCCTATTTGTAAGTGATGCCTATTTCTCTTTATTGGCTACAGTGCGCAGGCTTTGGCAGTGATACACACCCCCCTCAGGGGAGTAACCGAATCTCTCTGCAGTTGTCTCAGAATACTTCACAGAGGACTTCATAAGACATTAATACCCAGGGGCACTTGACGACGTCCCGCACTGAAGAACGCCAGACATCGAGGCCGTGAGCGGCACATCCAACGACGTAACGGCCATCTGCGAATGAGCGTCGCACGACGAAGGGAGGGGATACGCCGACGTCGTCTGACCGAACATCAATTGTAGTAATTGTGGACTGTATAAGTAAGCATGGTAGGGGACGATTTATAAGTGACTACTGTACCAACCAAATCACTGTCCACAAAAGGACAAAAAAAAGAAGTGTTGAAAGGAGAAAAAACGAATAAGAAGTGAAAATAATGACTCTGACAGCACCTGTCTTGAAATCAAAGAGTGCTTTGAAGGAACGGTAATTTATCTTCGCAATCAGAATATTCAGTGAGAGGTGATGTGATGGGGGAGCTATCCAGGAAGGGAAAAAAATAAAGAAGAGAAACCTATTGCATCGTCTTTGTCTCATCACACTCTTACAATCTCCCAAAATATTCCACGAGCATGGGAGGCTGTCACTCACGGGGAGCCATCCACTGCCGAGACCTCTCGCTGTTTCGTGAGAAAGACGAGTGTTATACTTTTATTCCATCTTGAAAATGCAAGAGCTTGCAAAAGACATTTCTGCGTCGTTGAAATTTGTTCACATTTCTGACGGATACAATGACATATCAATGGGAGCCCTTGCAAATCTTCTTCGACCTAATTGCTCCATCGAGACGACGGAAACGATAGCAAAAAGGACATGTCGATTCTCTCGGCTCCGTGGTGCATTCCTTTGGTTAACTTTTCTAGCAGATCAGATCGAATGCGATAAAAGACATCCAAAAGTATTTGCACTTTTGAAGACTTGTTTTCTTGTCTGTTGATGCACGAAGTCATTAAAGGAGTAGTAAAGGAATACCAATCAATGCTTTTTCAGAGGGAAAAAAAAAATGTATGCCAAACTCATCAATGGTGAAAACCCTACCTATCGGTATCCTCTGGTAACATACATGTGGTTATTCGTCTTTCTCATCTTCCCAAAACCATTCAATAGTGTCAAGACAAGCCATCACAATTGGTTCAAATTGGTCTCAGATGTAACTACTGTAATGCCACCTCTGAAATTTTACCGATTCCTTTACATTCTACTTTGTCATTTTCCCCTCGCCCTATTGAAGTATTTTACGTTTAAAGTTTTTAAAGTTACTGTAATGTGTTTACAAACGAATTAAACTAGAGAGGCACACTGAGTTCAAAAAATTTTCCGAGACCCAGTCGACTCTCCTTCACACACTGACAAATGGCCACACTATATACAAGTTTGTCAGGATGAAATTAGAACACCAGTTGTCATTATTAACATGCTAACTAGGATTATGCTCTGTAATACCAATGGTTTACCTCCAATCCTCCATTTTCTCCCTAAAAACTACAAAACCCAGCATAGAATGTTGTATAGCAGTACAGCCTCACCATGTACTGCAAATGAATATGGACTACTGGATGAATATTAGTGTACCATGCAAAGTTAAGTGGGTTTCCTGTCACAAAGTCACCATCACTCTAGCACCAAATGTTCGCCTTTCAAAAGTACCAGCACATTTCCTACATACCGGCAATATGCATGCACAATACCGTGGGAAAAGTGCAAGATTTTGTGCACGTGGAGAATTCTGAACCAGCTTCCCCATGTAGGAAATTTTTTGCATCTGGGAATTTTATCGCAAGTATGATTTGTTTCCCTGCCTCAGAATTTTTACTCACATGGGCAATTCTTCCTGAATAAGAATGGCTTGCCTGTATGGTAATCTATGGGGAGTTTTTCCCAAATGGGAAACCTAACAGAAAGCCTAGGGTGGAATTTGTCCACTGTAAAAATCCTAAAAACAATTTCTTGAGAAATATATTCTCACAAGAAAGAAATTGTGTTGATAGAAAATATGATAAATTTATCATTAGGAATTCTCACACAAATTGGTACTGAAAAGAATAATCAGGGAGCATATAGATAACAATAACAAGGTATATAAGTGTTCACTTTGACAGTTCCGGCCATTTCTGAAAACAGGGTACTGCATGCAAGGCATCTTACATTCTACCGAAGTCAAGGGACTGTATTATCTTGGAATCATCTTTTCACATTATTTCAACTGTAATTAAGTCACTGATATCTGCAGCTGAAAAGACAAAAACTTGACGAATAAAAAGAAAAGACAGATTTTAGCCCCTTCTTAAGCGTTGGAGTACTTCACGTAAATGCAGTCCAATGGTCATTCTCAAGACACACTTAAAATGTTACATTGAAAAATAAAAACTATGTCACACGTTGAGAGCTCTGTATTAATGCACCATGTAGGAAATGTCTGCTAGTCAGGTTAATCCGTCCCCTGGCCTAGCCTTCTGCAGTACCCCCCAAAGTACTATACCTTCTTATAGCACTTGAGATGGTGCACTTTTACGTCATTTTGTCTTCAAAAGTCGCCAAAAGTTCGAAGTACACGTGCAGACTTAAAAACCTCTCCAAGTTGAGCTGTACTCATTTTTAATAGTCTGCCTTGCACTGCTGTGCTGAGTGGGTGTGTCTTAAAATTGGCTTCCTACAGGTGTTTCTTTGAAAATATACCAGTCATTCATACATTCAAGAAAACTTTAAATATTTCTTTTAAGACTCAAAACGGATGTGAGTGATAAACATTGCACATCTGAACCGGATCACGGAGATATTTCAAAGCCCCACAAAGCTGCATCAATATATTAAAAACCAGCAAAGATACTACAACAGCAGGTGTTGACCAAATCCTCAATATTGTGAAAACAAGTTTGACTTCCGCACATCTGCCTCTACATTAACAACAACTGTTGACAGGACGGAGCAAACTGCCATTGTGACTCAAGTCGTAATAAACACGTGGCGTAGTAAACTCGTCCATCGTCGGCAACACATGTCGTGATAAACACGTCCAACTTTTGCGATGCTGAGATGCAAAATTCATCGCTTTGGTATGATATATTCATGAACATGGAAGAACGTTATATTCCTTTTACGGCTTTGACACAATGAACAATAATGGAAGCAGCACACTTTTGGTGTATTTTCCACTTTGCACTGTACCTTCCATAATAACACATCGACCAAGTTTACAACATCATATCTCTACGAATCATGACAAAAACCTGTGGTTCATCTACGAAAACTTGAAAGCATGCTTTTTCATGAAACTTTTTTCTCCAAAACGTATTCTGTGAAACAATAGTGCGCATTCTGCATAAGCATGGGATGCAAAGTATGCATTCTGCCTATACAGTACACTGTATGACTATAAAGTATTTTATTTTAATGGTAAATCCACCATTTGTGAAACTTTAAAGTGAGCTACACATGACGAGATGGCAATAAATGAAATGTCACTTTTTTGAGTATTACTGTGTTTAAATTCATAACCATTGGGGGAGGGGGTAATTTCTCACAATTTTTCTTATGAATAAGTTCTACTTCACAGATGTGTGGTCATGCCAGGTCCTGAAAATGAGTCAAAATGTGATAAAAATCAAATGACAAACATTTTACCCTTTTAATATACGGATGTCATGGATAACGGCAAACTGATGCAAAACGATACCACGCTTCTTAATGAAGACAAGCAGGTAGCACATTTGAATGTATACAGTGACTTAGTTCTAGCTTGTTTTGAGTTTTAACATCCTCTTTTGAACAAACAGCTTTTGCAGATTCTCTAAAAACAAACTTTGAGTCTTCATTATTGATTTACCTCTAACTGATGTCAGTTCTGCCTACTATGCATTTTCCATACTCCAAAAGGTTTAATACATTTCTCCGTTTGTAAGTTATGCATTAAAATCCCACCGATCAACTTTGTTCTCGTCCGTCATGGAGCACAATGACTTCAGAGCAAGTATTACCATCTTGTACGTCGACATTACCAACTTGACTTGGTTGAGGGAGTTTTAAGGTGTTAAAACCTGTGGCTTTTGTGGCTCATTAAGTAGAAGAGCAATTATGTCACTAAATCTAATCAAGTAGCTTGCAAACAGACATGAGGTACCCTTCAATGGGCTATTCGGAGGTTTAAACATCACACTGCGGTCGTTAACTGGCGATTTTACAAAGTAGGTGTATTGTACCGTGGAGGGCAGACAGAATACATAACCAACTGATAATCACCGCTCCTTTTTCAAATGAGTGAATCTTTGATGTGCGTACAAGTATGGGTAGTTATCATAAAAGTTTATCATAAACTTATGTTTAATCTAAGTTTGAGTTTTGATCTCAAAGTAGTCAGTTTCTCATATTCAGTCCATAAACGTTGGAAATACCTCCCTGCTCATAAAAACCTTGCTAAAGTACATACTTAAAATTTATGATACAAAATTTACAACAAATCTTCAATAAAACATGAAAACAAATATCTGAGGTGAGACATGACACGAAAGGCACAGAATGTCAAAGTCAGATGTAACAGGAAAACAAAAAGTTTAATTGGAGCAAGTCTCATTCTAAATGCAACAGGGACTCATTTCAAATTGACAAAGTAGAATAAAGTCGGAAAAAATCAAACGTGTCTGGAGCACCGCTGCCGTTATGATTTATAGAGTGCAGATTGAGAAAGTCTGCGGACCATATACAAGAGATTTCAAGAAGTAATGATACATCAGGAAGAATCTTGTCTTTGACAAAACTGAGAAAGAACTATTACCAGTACTGGGAAAAAAAGTCAAGCTGGGAAAGATATACAGTAAATATCCCAGTACCACGAGACTGAAACAATGGGGTGGGGTAATTTGATCTTGAAAGTGGGGGATATACAGTATGCCCTAACAACTTTTCAATACTTGGAGGATATTTTGAAAATTTCATTCTTTTGCAGTGCCATTCTTCTATCCTGTTGACAATTGCAATGAAAGACATCTTCCACTTTTTGATAACCTTGCTTCGATAGATCTTTTAGGTTCCAAAATAAGAGTGGGGCAGATGTATGTGCCTTAACATACACTTAGTTGCCCTCCCCAAAAAACAAAAAAAACAATGATGTATATGACTGAAACAGAAAATCCTTAACTACATGTACAATTTGAGAAAAAGAGGAATCCTGCAAAATTGGCTGTACAGTCGGCTAATGCCACACAAAATACAGAAGGTGAGCTAAAAGGAGTATGATGTGACATAAATAAGGAATAGGAGTAGAAGGAAATTTGCATTCAGTAAACATTGATGATTCTAAAGACATTTTCTCAACTTTTGGACTTTATAGATTGCAATGACTGTAACTGCAATTGCACTGACTTTAATACATTGTTTTTGTTACTTTCCTTATATGTTCAGATTAAATTACAATGTCCTTTTTTCTTTTAACTAATTCAAGGAAAGATAGAAGGGATATCGGCCTTCCCCAAATTTCTAGATATGGTGCCCTTTTTGACAAAAAGTGCCCCTATCGATATTACAGCTTCCACATGGCAGGATTTTTCTCAGTTTCCTTTTAAACATTTTCCCCTCAAATACAAGGGTGTTGTGGTCTCTCAAGATACCACCCTCCCTTCACTGTAAGAGTGCTGCGCTGCCCCTGAATGTTCTATGTGAGCCACGGTGAATGTTTAAACCTTCTTTTTCTTCAGAACCTTCTTTGCTTTCCAATCAGGACACTGTTGGTGGTGTACAAGATTTTTAGATTCATTTAATAACTGCTCTGCAGCTGCCATGGTTTGCATGAACTTTCCTGCCCTCATGAAAACAATTGCCATGTGGACGGGCGGCCAACCTGCGACCCACAGATAGGCATCATGTAGCCTCAAATGTCCCTTTTAAATGAAAACAAAAAAAATAAAAAGAAGAAGAAAAAAAACCCTATGAAAATGGGCCAAAGTAAAATGTGTTATCCGTATGAGAACTTGTGACAGCTATAAATACAGTATGTTGGCAAATGTTTGCCTCTGTCCATACAGTACTCCCATCAAGAGAGCTAGTATAAAGTAATGGATAATGGAGGGAGGGTTTGCAACCTGTGCTGTCCCCACCAATTTCGATGGTGGCAAATGTGCAGCCTTGATTCTGAAAGGTTTGCCACCCCTGCTGTACATGGTAAAAGGTGTTTGTGACAGACATACTGCAGTAGGATATATCAACGTTGCATAACAGAATCATCTGGGTAGTCTGTTTTGAGTTGTTAACATTTGAATTCACAAAAACAAATACAAAACAAGCAAGGCCACATCTCACAGGGGAATAATTAAACAATGATCACAAAAAAAAACAGATCTGCTTGGTAATCTCCAGCATGCATCAACCCAAAAAAAATTCACAGATGAAAGTAAAATTGATGGTTTTACGGAGCTTATCCATTGTTTGTTCAGCCTAATAACAAATCCCAGTTTGACCATTGGAATTAGTGAGTACAGAAGTATAACAGAAATGGTCACCAATTGCTATACCTTATTCAAACAGAATGCTCTGCGGCAATTGGTCATTGCATAATTGAAGTTTAATCTTCAACAACTTGGCAACGATTTGAAATTCTGTGCGAGATGAATGTATGAAGGTAACTTAGCTTAGTCACTATCAATCTCTCAAGCAAGAGCCTTCCATGTGGAGTAGCAAAACATGTCACTGAAGGCACCAACAGGTGCATACATAGTACACGTGACTCACAAGATTTACTGGCGTTTTCACAATTTTCAACAAACCCATTGCAATGTACATAACAACCAGCCTCTAAATTAACAATGTTTGTTTTAAAAAGGAGAATCTGTGATTGAAACATTTTGTCTCTCTATATTTTGTGGTGACTTTATGACAGTCAAACCAGGTTGGAAACACCGTTAAGGTACATCACACACCATCTCACACCTCAGAGTGTCACTTGTTCAAGAGGCAGATGTCACCTTACACTGTAGAACCGAAAATGCTGTCGATGTGCCGTAGCGAACCGCTGCTTAATATCTGCCAGTACCAGTCCTATACTCTTCAGGAATGGAAAATTTCAAATAGAGATTGGAAAGTGATGCATGACTGAGATACGTTGGTACAAATGACGTTCCTTTCAATAGCTGAGGAGAGGGAGGAAGGGGAGGAAAGGGGAGGGAAGGAAAGGGGAGGGAAGGAAAGGGGAGGGAAGGGATGAGGAGAAGAGAGGCAGAGGTAGAGGTAGAGACAGGAGAAGAGAGGGAGAGTGACAGTGGTATTTTCATCAAAGAAAAGGTAGAGTTTACTTCAAGAATATATTCAAAGTTATACATCAGATGAAGCATTGAGATGAATGAGAATGAAGGGGATGACTAGATCCTCAGACTTATTACTTCACGAGGCTTCCACAAATTTACCTCAAGAGAAGTCACAACTATGCAGGTGAACCTCAACAACAGAGATAAATCAGGCTGAGAAGAACGCAATCCCGCTGTTCGAGTAAATCATTTGATCTTTCAGGTAATTTGGCTGTCCCAGGGTTACACGATAAGTTGATTGCTCTCTACGGTAAAGCGTCATCAACCTGCTTTGAGGTCTTTAACTCACAAATTACAAGCAATAAACTTATCGCAATCACCAATGTAATGAAGACTGATACCACAAAGAATGAAACAAGAGGTTGCATGCATCATCACTATTAAAGAGTGTAAATGGCAGCCTGTCATTAGGGCTGCTCTATTTGCTTCGTCTCGTGTGACAACCTTTTAGGAACTTTTTACCTCTGATACAATGGTTAAATTGAGCTGAATCAGCTTTGAACAGTGCAACAGTTGAACTTTCCTTCAATACCCATATGTACAAATACCTCTCCCCAAGTAAAAAAAAATAGATGCATAAATGTAAGCTAAAAATGCAACACAACTTTCTCCTGCATTCCTGTCATACAACTTTTGGGCAAAGAGTATTTCTTTAGATACAACTTGACAAAACACACATGTCACATATATTAAAGACACATATTTCAAGGGGTTGGTAGTTGGACATCTTACATTAAATTTTGCACTTTTTTTTTCTTCCAAGACGGGTATATCTCCTTGAAAGGTTTGTGGCAAATTCAGTCAGAAACAGCCTCAGACTTAACTTTTCAATTTTTCTCATGTTGAAGTGCCTTATGTCCCATAAATAATGTTCAAGAGTTTGTACTTTATGTCTCTTCCTAGCTTTGTAAACAAAATGCTGTTGGTTAAAGGTCATTGGTGTTTACGTAGAGAGTTCAGGTAAACGTTTATGATATTCAACAGAATGGCAATATCCATGTACAAACTAGTGAGATACATATAACACACACTCAGTAATATTATCTATGGGACGTCAATACGAACAAAAACTAAAAATTGACATTTTTTGTTTTTGTCTACTGGGGTCTTTTCCGGCTAAATTTGCCTTTGGCAGATCATTTTTTAACCACAAATCTGTCGAAGAGATATGCAAATATACAAGATTGGGAAGAAGAAAGTGCAAAAAGCTGGGTATTAAAGATGTATGTAAACTGCCTATCCTCCTTCAAAGTGGTACCATCATTGCTTTGCATTAAAGTAGGACATGCTGCTATTCATGTGCTGAAAAACTGTGCACCAAAGGGCTGATTATACTTCTTACAACTGTTAAAAACTATGAAAATTACCACACACAAGCGATGCTTTTCCATGTTGAGTTTCGCTTTGTACATTCCATCTGGAGTTCCATATATTAAATATGCAAATTTGCTTATAACACAGGAACCAATCCTGCTAGCTTTGTGATTGCCTAAAAAAATCATTTCCTATTTCTGTTATACATATTGGCGAAATTTCTTCTGAAAGAAAAATGGTGTGGATGTTGTTTCCAGATTGGTATCAAATGGAAGAGAAAGATGGAAGATTAGGAGAGAATGAATGTTAGACCTCCATGCTANNTTTTGGGGGGGTGTAAAGAAGAGGCAGGGGATGGAAAAAATGTCCTATGAGGTACAATGACCTGATATGATACTGACAATAAGTTATAGATGTTTACAATTCCCATAGGAAGTCCACGTGGAAGAATTCAACTATTGTCAGTCACTGCATTCTAACATGGTAAGAACCAATCATTAAAATGACAAACTGCTTCATAGGGAAACAGCAGAGTGAAACTAAATGACACTGTTTGTAAAGCTATTTGAGAAGGTTGTAAATTTTTTCCTGCGCTTTGCAAATTAGTGGCCTGCACTTTGAATTGAAAGTTCTAGACAACAGCACAGTAATCACAGAAATCACTTTATCAGATGGGACATAAGTTCTTGTACATGTGACGGTGTGGTTTATACCAACACTGCACAAGTGAAGAAACAACAGGGCCAGCATCGCAATTTGCAACCCATGAAAGCCCAATTGCAATTCAACTTCATGTGAGCTGTGCAAAAGTTGCAAATCAACATTTCCTCTGGACCTGGAAAGTTGAGTTCCCTCTAAAATAGTTTGAAGTAGCCAGAACGTTGCTTACATTACACACTTAAGTTGGTCAAGTCTGTATTACCTACAGACATAAACGAGACAAAAGTTTGTCTCATATTATGCGTAACCTTTCTATTCCACCCTTTGATTAACTTTTTTTTATTGTAAAGCATTCTGAGGTCATCACTTGATGTAAGGCGCTAGGAAAGAATGAATTATTCTTTACTACTATTAAGACTTAAACTTACTGTACACATACTATAATGTTTGTTTCACAATTGTCAAGCAAAATGGGGTGACAGCTGACCAATTCGAACATAGATAAATTTGTTAGAACTGCTATCAATAATTGTTCACTGTATTTCGTCTGCTGCATCGCATGGATTGATACATCGGACGCTCGATCTGTAATGTGAATGATGATCTACACCAGATGAATAACGATGAACCGATGCATGCGATCGAATTAAGATCGAGATACTCACATGGAATTCACCTCCCACATCAGCGTGACTGCGTCGGTGCCGCCCGTGGTGAACACGTATCTACCGTCGTTACTGCAGGCTAGATTGGTCACCTGGTGATTAAGGCAGGAAACAAGGTTGAACTATTTATGGTGTCAATCAACATGCTACATCTCAAAACCACATACTAAATACAATCAAATGGCCAAAACAAAAAAATTCTCTCTAATTACTTTGTGTTTTAAAGTAACTACGAAGGACATTGTGTTTGACGTGACTCGATGAAATAATTTCTCAAAAGTCTGTCTTTGTTTCATACATACTAGGCAAAAAATTTCAGATTTATTGATAAGTTACACATGTACCAATGTTAACATTTGTGATACCTAAAGTTGGTTCAACCCCTCCATTTTGCCACAGCGAGTTTACGTGAGTTACGCATGGATCCACGGATGAACGCCTCCAAACTGGAAGGAATATTGCAGTATATTATTCTGATGTATCAAGTTATTAGCCACCCGTCATACTAATAACTGGTGGCTATTAATCTTATTTACTGCAGCCATTGACCAGCATGTACTGTGGTTTTTGTTGTTTCATATGATGAGCAACTTATCCAGATGAAATCGGCATGGAAGGATTGAAATTTTGCATGTTTATTGTGATGGCAATACCATCATCCTATACGAATGTAATGAAAGCAACTGAGATGAGCCGTTTTCTCACGGTCCATTATGTTTACATCCTCTTACTCTTACGCATCAAGTGAAGCATAATGGGGGGCCAGCCATGTAAAAAATTAGGTTTACGAATAAAGACAGAGACAAAACCATTGACGACAATGTTCAATATTTTACAGAGTTCATATCAGGGGGAAGAAGGAAATGCTGAAAAGGTGCCAAAATATTCTAAAGAACAAAACACATACGACAGCTCCGTAGATGTAAAAAGAAAAAGATGTTACGTAAAATAATGTGACATATAGTGATAATGAAACAATGAATACAGTATGACAGTTAAATGGGAGGAGAAAATTGCATCATGGAACCAAGGAGGGTACCTCCATCATGTTTGACTCTCTGTTAGAAAAATAACAATAATGTGAAGAAAATTCATCTCTGTAATACACCAAGCAGACTGGCCTATCACAATGCACTAGTACCATCACTGGTCTCCCATAGCCCCATGGTGCCATCACTGGTCTATCACAATGAAATGGTACCATCACTGTCCGTCTCTCTCATCCCCATGGTGCCATCACTNNGCCATGCAGTTCTACAACACGCATTTCTCAAATTTAAATAGCCTGCTAATTATTGTATGACAACTTGAAAGAAGGCACTTTTTAATCATGTAACTGTATAAACAACTTGTTAGAATGTAACACTTGAATTCATTCGATAGCCAAAAAGTGGATCATAGGCAAGGAATCCTATAAAACGAACACTCCCGAGGAGTTGGTAAAATCAAGTAATCATCAAACTCACAGATAAAATACAGTGGAATATCTAAGCTAAATGTGAAACTTTAAGCACTAATGAAGGCCAAGTGGAAAAAGGACTGTGGTACAGAATGCACTGACAGCACTATTAGAGATGATGAAATGGCCACAGAGCTTGTTTCTGCACAGAAAAGGAAAGTTCAATCGTCACAATGCGACCAGTCAGTGTTTACAAAATGTCTACTTGAAGACTTATTTTGATAAGAACAAACCAATGAGTACATGATGTACAGTACACACAGGTCAGCTGACTATAAGATTGGCCGAGGATTAAGCTGATCTGTTGCACTGGAAAGCTAGCAGGCATGAAGCACAGTATGTTTTATCTACTACCAAAGTGCTCGACTGAACACACCATGTTCATTCCAAAATGTTGTGGTTCCTATCAACACATACCAAACAGAAAAAAAAGACCATCAGTAGAAGATCTTTCATAAAATTTGGAATTTTGGAAAATTTCAAAATTTTCAGTAAAAATGGAATTAAAAAGCCCACAACTTTCTACTGCAAGATTTTAATGCTTTCATCTTTTATCATTTGGACACCACCATCTTTTGGTCTTGAGTTGAAAAACATTGACACGTGGAAACTTCAGAAGAAAGAGTACATGCTATGGCAGAAACTTGTAACCTTCGCTTACAGTCCAGACATCCATACCAAGGCGTGAGATCGTCAAAATGAATGAATTAAAGGAAAAGGAACATGTTCACCAAAACCTAAGGTGTCAAAACATCAAACACCACCACAGCAGCCATTCAAGGTGACAACATGATCAAGGTGGCTTTTAACTCGAACCAAACTTCGAAACTGAAAACTCTGTTGGTCCATCAGTGGCTGCATGGATGTGACAACACAATTTCAATGGGCGACCAATTTTGTGCCTACTTTGCCGGTCTTTATTTCCAACACATCAACAGATGTTCCACAGATCCTTGCATTTGTCACCTGTTCCCATCAATTGTTTACATCAATTGATTGAATCTAGCCGTCCACTGACATTTGGATTCCACAGAAAAATGTGTCTACAGCATTTTGTAAGATTTTCGTCACCAGAACCAATCCTTTATTAATAGTTCACAAGTTTGCAAGGTATTTTCTCTCAAGTTCAGAGAAACATTGATAATTAAAGTGAATTTATATTGTTTCTAATGTTATGCTCTCTTGTGATATTCATGTTGTCCTTGTCTGGTAAGGTTACGGACACCTCATCTGCCTGACTAGAACACCTTTTGGCTATTCAAGAATGACTGCAAAAGCTACCCTGGTACTCTTGACACATGCCAAACACACACACCACTTTGCACCACTTTGGGGTTAAACGTCATTTCCGCTACAACACTAGTTGAAGAATATACAATCAAAGTAACATGAAGGAATTATTAAGTGAGGCAAAATAAAAGACTGTGGTGACAACACAATGCAAATAAAATGTTATTCACGATTGCATACAGGTATCCCTTTTTGGGATACTGCTACTGCATGACGTACAGAGCAACTTTCACTGTTTGAGCAGATGACTCAATATTGTGTGTCTGTTTCTGTAAAGAATCTCAATGTTCAATCAACACCAGGAAGGAATTAACTTAAAGCTGAAGTATGAGTTATACTGTCAATCGCCTGGTCATCTACACCACTATGTTCTTCATCAGTGTTTCAGGGAAGAGAAAATAGGGGAAAAGATCACACCTGTCACAAAATCTGAAAAAGAGCGATGCACTCGTCTTCAAGATATTTGAACATGAAAATTGCCTCGACATTTTTGTTGGCCCTGCATATTCAGACTCTCCAAGAAAGCCTAGCTGCATGCCAATCACTGCACTTGAAATGGAACAGGCCAGTGTGAATGGATATGAAAATGCAAAAATGGGGAGTAAACATTTTTTTTTTTTTTGTACTGGTTGCAACACATTTGACTTTCAGTGTCTAACTATGATGACAAATTTTAACTCATATTCCAGCTTTAATTAAGGCCAAAAGCACAGTTACAATCCCTCATTCAATTGCCAACCGACACAATAGTCCTCCTTCCTCCAGGCTACCCACCTCCAGTTGCCCATTCCAACAAAACCATACAAAAAAAAAATGATACACCCAATGCCAACATTTCATGAATGCACGACATTAATGAATTAAGAACACACACAACATGTACTGTAGTTATGACTGCATATGCAACATGAGTTTCATATGAATATACAGACAGGACTCTCAACAATACACCTAATCATATCTGATTTTTAAGTCAATTTTTGCTCTTTTTGTTATATAATCTGTTTCTTTTGTTTCTTTTATTTTCCTTTTCTTTCGTGTGATTTTCTTTGGTTTGCTGTCCAATCAGTCTGTCTGCTTTCTCTATCCATTTTTATCTCCTGTGAATGGTTGCCAATGTGTGTCAGTTTCAATCAAAAAAGTATAGGTCATTGCTGTGTGTCAAACAAATCACTGATGTAATTCCAAGTATTCACGAAGCACTCAATGTACCAAAGAGACGAAGAAGGATGCGGAACAAGAACGTAAATCTGTTTGGCGAATATGGCAGGTAGATGTGAATTTGATAGTAAATGACACAAAAAAAACGGACAGATGCTTACCCCTGATGGATGAGCTATTAATGCCATGGCATTGTGAGGATTACCATCAAGGGGTAGGATGTGAAGGCCAACCTTATCAGTGGTAACGTAGGCCATGTACCGCTTGTCTCTCACTTCATCCTTGGCAGGTAGGACGACCATTCTACATGGAGGATTTCAAAAGATCAAAAACGAAAATGGTTAGAAACAAACAGCTTGTCAGTTTGGCTGGTATCCAGTGCTGAAGAGATTTAATCATAGTCTGTGGGTCCGAGATACCTGACATTTCTCACCGATGCCCAGATCACGGTCGGGACCATAAGCAACGACAGATTTTATGAAGAACATCTGAAATAATCCTAATACCTTTTTCTGAGAGAATTATCAAGGGGGAGTTGTCTGGGGGTGAATTCTCCGGGTTGGAAATTGTCTGAGAGGGGAATTTTCGGGGGCTAAATCGTCTGGGAGTTGTTCAGTCACAGAACATACATGGTTCAGAATACACAAGGTTCCATCACAGAATATACATGGTAAGCAGTAAAATGTAATTTATATGTTCATGGTAAAGCAACCTAGAACATAAAATTGTATTAACTTTATGACTGACATAATTTCTGGTAGCAAATCTTACTTTGGTAAGGATGAGAAACCCTTGCATTGTATCATAGTCATCCATCAGTACAACCCAATCAAAATAAGCTACATTATTACTTCAAGACATAATAGTTTCAACGCTGCACACCATATGAATGAAATTGGCAGGATTTAAGAAGGTGCTGTCAGAGGTGGCCAACTTTTACTGATGGTAGATTCAGAAGATACACTAGATATACCAAACTACCTGCTGTGAGACCAATTACAGGCTTAACAGTTACCACAACACAATCCAGTTTACATCTGGCATGACAGAGGGCAAATTTAAGGGTCTCACGACATAAGAGGCAGTAACGACTTGTAAATACGCCAGTTGATGGTGGCAGCAGGCAGATGACACTGCATCAAAGAACCAGTTAACAGAAACACTAAAACAGTGAGAGGATACAACCCATGTTGGAACCTTTCCTTGACATTGTTTGCACAAGCTTCTCTGAACAACATTAAGTTGTATTACATTTCTCAAGTATTGTGAGATGTACAAGTTCAAAAGCATGCAAAATAATTTTCAAATCCAAAAAATGTTCACATCCTCGGAGAAGGCATCAAACGTCCTCTCCCTAGGACCCCACTCTGTCTCTCGACCTTCCAGCACCTACTTCAACTTTAAAACAAAATGTACGGTGATGGTGTGTGACCACCAACACAAGTTTCCACATGAGATGCAGTAGAAAATGTTACAAAAAAAAAAACTAACCTCTGCAATGGTGTGCCATAGGTTGGAGCCAGCAAGGTGCGGCGACACATCGTCGTGGTGGTATTGTATAACTTGAACTTAAACTGAGAAGGCAAAAAAAAAAAAAACGACTTTTAAGTTGAGACCTTTTTCAATGACAAACAAATAATCGACCATTATGGCACATTACGGTACACATTCATTAAATTTTTCTTCATACCAAGTAATTTACCATGCATTGTTTTAACATGAAATTTCTCCTTCCTATACTATGTAATAGCAGCAATACAGTAAACATGACAGGGTAAGCCTATTTAAAGCAAAGGATGATAGATTTCCAATTCATCCTGGTAAGAAATATCTAGGTGATCCATAGCCTGGTGGAGTAAATATTTCCTCACTGGGACATTTGTCACGTTATAACTTCCTAATACTGTAGAGTTTGCTCCTCCACATGTGCTATGTGGGAGGTAAGAACGTTAAGAGCACTGTAAGCTAGGTGTTCTACTTCGTGAGAAGCTTTTGGTAGCTTTCTAGTAGAACTTCTGAACCACATCTTTCACTTCATTGCTATGTTACTTTCTTATCTTATAGTTTATGTTTGCTCTAGATGCATCGTTCAAACAGTTTTTCTGAGAATGAAATGGACATAAATATATCAGGAAACTGCAAAACTGCCAGAGAAAAAACATGTACAGTATACTGTTTTGTGCACATATTTGCATTCCATGCAGCATAAATTTATCATTCATGAGTAGATATTACCTGATCATTGGCGGTGAGATAAAACTGTTCTTTGGTGACAGGTGGATACCACGCCAGGCACTGGGGAATCGCACTCTGCTCTATTCTCTCCGTGGATAAGATCTTCAGATCGTCAATTCCGCTTTTGTTTAGGTCATACTCCACCTGAGAAGGGGGAAAACACAGATAATTTGTGCATTTTTGTGCTATTTCATTCTCTCTAAATTTATTAAAATAGATAACTTCCTTGACAGGGTGACAAATGCTTAAACAGAACAAAAAAAAAACCTTAATTCAATGCACACACAATGCTGAGTAACAAACTGAGCATAACTATAAATATTGTGACATACAGTAGCTTCTTTCGCAGGACCACAATGTAATTGATTTTGGTTAGTTCAAAATTATTTCCTGGTAGTTAATGTCTACATATTAGATTTTTTTTAAATGTTTTTTTTCAAAACGTGTGGACCAGTAGGTTAGAAATAAAAAAAATAACACAAGATTTGTTACAGTATGGCTCATGAGGACTTGAAACTATCAATCAAGCCTCAACTGCCACTGGTATACAAAGGATGAGAATGAAGGTATGATCACTGTACATGCCAATCAGTTTTAATTTTAGAGCACAGCAAAGAGAGACCACAGTGAAAGAGAGATAACTGCTGAGAAGACTTGACCGTGGACTGATAGGGAGGGGGAACTACTACCAAGAAAGGACAGGACCCACTACCAAGGAAGAGGGACCGCTGCCAGCAAGGAGCAGACCACGCAGCAGATTATTTGTACTTAGATGCATTAGTCTATTTTTACTCTCAATAACTAGATCATTTACAATCATTCCATCGGAACAAATTTATTGATGTGTGTTTCCCTACATCATTATTACACATAAAGAGGTACTGGAAGGACAGGAGATGGTGCTCAAAGACAATCACCAGTAGTGCATGACATGTAACATACACTGTCCCTTGAGTTAAAATAAGGTGAGTTTTGTGTTTACATGGTTAAGACAGTGATTCCTTACAAGATGGTTTGTATTTCTTACAGGTCAATGTAAGACATCAATGCACAATGTGATCAACATGCTGAAATTTGATAAACATTCATGAAAACGCCAAGTACACTTTCAATTTTCAAAAATGATTTAATTGTTGGTGGAGGATGTGTCCTGAGGGACCCATCTTCGTCCTCCACCTCTTTAGAGAACGTTCTTGATTATGACAGGATTTGAACCTGATGACCTGTCAATTCGACACAATGATATTGGCGGTAAAAATAGAAAAAACAGGGTTTCATTTGTTCCTGCTGTAAAAGTGATACAATCTGAACTTGCATGGTTTAATACATACCACTGAAATTTAAAGAGCCATTTTTTTTCTTAATTCATAAGTTTGACAGATTTGGTTTTCATAATTCATTATTTTTGACCCAGTTTGAAATTTTCTTAGAGAAAACATTGATGCCTTCCAGAGACCAAATAAAGCTTTCATTTTTAAAAGCAGATTCAATATCACTGTTGGATGACCGGAGACACCACAACTTCAAAATGAGCGGTAAGTCATTGAGTTCAAAAATATGTTCATATGTATTCGTATGAATGATGATCATAAAGTATGGCTGTATCAATACAAACAATGGAACGGAAATTTAACGAAAGCTTGGAAACCTCTAGGTCTCTGTTGATTTTGTCGACGATGATCATTCATCTCCCTGCCTACAGACAAACTACACGTCCTGTGGCTCTGTGTCAGATAATTGACTTGAACCATTTGACTTCCTGGTGAACTAGAAATTTGCAGATTAAACAATGTGCTTAACCATATAACCATGTACAAACATGACGAATGTTTGACAAAAGCCGCTTCCATCTTTAATATGAGAACCTGCAAATCAAATAAACTTGCCACCAGTTGTATCCATGCAGAAAGACGGACTGCGAGGCTATCATTCATTCATATGTAAATTATGAGAATGTGTCATCTGACTTATTAAACTGCATGTGCAGTACATACAGTATAAATTCATGAGCACATTATTTAACTGTTGTACATTATGCATCTTGAACAAATTTCAACAATTCCAGCATCAAATGCCAACAAATCAAATAAGAGAGACAAACCACTTGAAAAGATCAAACTTTGGTGATAATATGTCAATTGATACAAATAACAAGCAACAGTAAGCATACAACATCATACATAATGAACAATAAGAGTTTCACACTGTCCTATGGTGGAGACTCTGCAGCGATGAAGTTTTAAGACGCTTGAATGTTCCACCAAACGGACAATCAAATTTTACTACCGTACAAAGTTGTCCGTCAGAAAAACCAATCATTTAATTCAGACTTTCTTTAGAGTGTATGAAACAAAACGATAAAATCAAGTGATGAGTTTGCATTGCAAAATAATGGCACAATGCAAACGTGTTCATGATACAACAAGGACCTAGAGTATTTAGTTCACTTACTGCATTAAGGATATTACTATGAGCAGTATATTACATTAAATTAAAGACTATTTATGTAACTGCTAGTACAACCATATATTGCATATACATTAGTTGTTCCTCGGCCAAATAGATGAGATTGCTTAAATTTCAGGACTGCTAGATGTTACTGTTTCTTTTTCGAATTACTATTATATTTCACTACACATTATATGTACGTATTTGACTACTTCACTGTATTAATTCTGTCACTTTTACTCAACCTACAGTAGCTACTGTCGCACATTTTCAGCATACCTTATAACTTCATTTTTCTTGGTGAAATTATCCCATGAGGGTAGAATTCTTTGTCCAATATTCATCTTAAGAGGCATGCAAAGCAAACTGACGTATCTACACTAGAACGTTTTAATATTTTTTCATGGGCCCATCGCTGAACATTACGCCGTTAGTAACTTTGAAGTATACGAGCCTAATGTGGCATGAATGCTAGTAATTTCATACCTATCCTCTACCTGTATGTAATTAGGGCTCTGATGTGTAAATATTCCCTGTAGGTTCTGGAAATCAGAGGCCTAAAAACTCTGCATTTGAACTTAAGCTCTACATTTCAGGAGAAACAAAAGTCCTCATTTTGATCTACACACAATCTGCACGTAATGCAAGCATACAGTATTCCAACGGACTCATTCTTGAGTCATTCGTTCACTCTCTTATAGGCACGTTTTTATTAATTTGAACTCAACACTTGTAGCTACACGTGTGGTGAAAAGGGTGACATAAAACCAACTTCACAACACGAGTCGGACATCTTTTAATCACGGTAACCACATGCTGAATGGAAAGCACCCTGTAAACATTTTGCCGACATTTCAATGATCATGATTTATGGTGGCGCCTATGTCGGTCTGGCATCTGTTGCGTCGCCATTTGAAAAGCTGTTTGATGTCTCCAAAGATGGACATCAGACATCATTTGGACCTCAATCTGATACTTCAATGTCCATTTAACATCACTCTGACGTCAGCAAAAGGGCTGCCATATTTTCAGACCTGCAGATGACATCATTTTTCAGTCGCAACAAGGTTGTTCCTTTGAATCATGGGTCTGACATCTGACTCACCTCTAATTGCTACCTAACCGCAGTCCAACCAATCAGACCCAAAACCGTCGTCCAACCAACGGCAAAACGTTTACAGGGCAGTAAAATCCATTTTGTAACTGCTATAGAAAAGAAAAGCTCATCCTCCCCCTCCAGAAACAAAAAGTGAAATTCCTTTCTTTGACTGCTGTTAACCAGCAAACAAACACACCACACACAGCACATCCGACTCCTTCCTTGGTTACAATGCTTTTCAAAATTTGAACAAGTGATACATCAGATCAGGGACAAAATAAAGGTACTTTATTACATGAAAAACCAACAATTTTTACATTTATAACAAGACCATACATAAAGGCATACATGACCAGCCAACAAACCCATACATACATCTATATCTACTGTTCCTATTAGTTGCTATGCAAAATTTCAACTTTTGATATATCAGGATCAAAATAAAGGCACCTATTTGCGTAACAAAGCCTTGTTGACAGTTTCACACTATATAAGTACCTGAGGAATATGTTCTGAAGGCCACCATCATTATTGCAGTGGTATGCTTAGCAAATAAAGCAATGCTTTGATCTCATTGTTTGATGATAAGTGCATAGCCTCTGCACAGAAATTTGTGTATTTCATAAGAAGTGCTTCATTAAATAAGTTTCATGGCACAGTGAGACAATTAGGAATCAAGGAGTTCTAAACTAGTCCCCATTGTAATATTAAAGTTAAGGTTAACTGCGCTTTAAGGGTAAACATGCCAAATGTTGCATAAAGAGCATGTGATGTAACTAATGATACCAGAGCATAATTAAGTAACAGATGATATGTAATTTTAAAACCTGTTCACTTATTTGTAGATCACTGTAATGTGCACTCTGCATTCAGCTCCAGGCTATGTGTGGATGCTTAACTTTTAATACCGTGGAACGCTAAACTGACAGCTATCGAAAGCTTGTGAGAGGTCACGGCAACTTTTGCTTTGACAGAGTTCCCTATTAAGTACTTACACATTTATCGCACACAGTAGAATCTGTGAAGAAAACACGTGCCACAGTAGGGAACATTTTGGACATTTTCTACCCTCATAGTTAAATACAAATCTAATTCAAATTTCACTGCAGGTGAGTTTCCTTCTCATGCAATATTGGTAGCAAAATAAGTGTTTTTGTGTCTTTGAAAGTGAAGTGTGTACGGTAGTCATGGTAACCAGGAAATCTGCTCCCAGTAAAAGCTGAGATTGAGTTCATTGTCAACTGAGCTTAAAATGTTGCAAGCATACTGTAAACATCACAAATCTTCAAGAATCTTTGTGTTGCTTAAATGGTACAGTAGTCAAGATTTACAAAAGAATATTAAATAAGTACGTTATGACATCACAGATTTCCCACAATGCCTTGCACAACTGTGAACTAGACATTTGCTTTAAGCCTTTCAAATTTCTGAGCAAAAGATGCTGCTGAAAAATGGTTTCTCCCAATGAGCAGATAAAAGATTTCTTTAATTTCATGAAATATTCAATCTTTCTAACTGGTAAACTCCTTTAATGTCAATTAAGTGTGATAATTGTTGGAGCAGACCAAATCATCTTTGTTGTCAACAATGTTGCATACAAACATAGCTATTTGATGTGTTTGAAAAACGTTTCAATTAAAATCAAAATAATGAGGACTTTTATCTTGTTTAGAGAAAAGTATCTACACAATGAAGCCAGTGGCCTTGAGGTCAAACCAAAAGGGAATCCATCCATTTTTGTCATCATGGCCATATGTGTGTACAGACAAAGGGAGACCTTCATTACGTTCTATTTTGTAACTCATTTTAAGCTTTTCAACGTGACTTCAGTCTGTGAAAAGATCCGAAGATGTGACTAAAAGTCCAACAAATCTGAAAATGAATATCTTGAAGTTTTGACTACACTGAAGATACAGTTAAGTTAGAGTTCAAAGGACGGGAATTTGAAAGCTTAGCTGCAGTAGCACTGCAAGGCTAGGACACCCAGGGGGCTGTGGTCGCAAAACAGAGCTGTTTTAGTGGGTTCCACAAGGGTGAAAGGTCACCTGAAAAGTCTGGAAAGGCGATATCCTGAGATCTACTGTGTATTTCTATCCAAAACTTTCCAGGTACAATCTGCACCAACCAATGGTGGTGCTTTTCATCCATACTCTTCCACAATTTTAGCTACCATGTAAAGGATGATGGGTGCCACTTGAACCCCGGCCACTACCGGGAGAATGCATCCATGTCACCTTTGCTCAGCTGAAAGACCACAGAGCTTGTCAGATCTATAGGTTTACTGCTTTCAATCACTCTCATTACAACTATGAATTTACATGCAAGTTCTTTTCTTTTTTTTTATACATGTAAGATGTATGACTGACCTCCTTTGTATAAAGTACATAAGACTTCCTTTGTAAGTATGTAAGACTTCCTATGTAAGTATGTAAGATTGACCTCCTTTTCATTTTTCATAAAGTTTCATTTTATAGCATATCGTAACATGAAAAGTCCTACGGGCTTGTCCGAGAACCCTAAAATTTGATTTTTAATCGATTGCAGAGACGGAGGCAGGCAAATTACATTCTTGATGATTCATGTTTAAGCAACAATCAGTGTAGGAAATAGGAGGCACATTGCAATTTAAAATCTTTCCAGGAATCCCAAATTAATTAAAATGCTTTTCAAGGAAAAGAAATCCTATGAGGGCCCTCCTAGAGATCCCCTCAAAGTCAGGGCAGAGATGATACATGAAGACAAGGAAACAGAACGACAACATGAAGGCTGTGAGGGGAAAAGTTTTGTCTCTCAAAAATTAGTTGGGATGAGAAGTAAACTATTAGACATACAGGTCCGGCTAATTTTAATCAATAC
The DNA here is from genome assembly GCA_009801055.1 of Stichopus horrens. NCBI lineage: Eukaryota > Metazoa > Echinodermata > Holothuroidea > Aspidochirotida > Stichopodidae > Stichopus > Stichopus horrens. The sequence goes on from VJOZ01035282.1 coordinate 34,838, forward strand.
TGAGCCATCTTAATGACAGTCAGGCAACTGGTAATAAAGTTTAACGACCCAGTATCTGAGTACCGCGCATTCTGCATGGCCAGGATTAAAAATTATCCTAGCCAAATATTAACAGGAAATTAATATTTGGGCTCGTCGGAGAGGCAGATCGAGGGAAGCCGCTGTTGTAAAAATCTTCCACTTTGCATTAATGCCTGTACATATTAAGTCGAGAGCTTTTCTCCTATATGGTGCGCGTCTTCCGGCGTCACAGAGTTCAAATTTGCTTTTTTAAGAGCAGTTTAACATCCCTGTGATTATGCAATAGAAATTCTTAACTAATTTTTTTTGTCTTTTTTTTTTCTAGGACAAAATTGTTGATGTTCATATGCTGGCTTCAGCTAATATTACAATTTTTCATGGTAATTGGATAGCGCTGTCATACGTCTTCAGCTACTTAGACATTGAGAAGCGATACCTCCCATGGGTCCTATTTGGTCGTGGCAACCCCGCTTCACTCCTCCCAAGGGGTGAAAAAAGCCATGCTCCGTGAAGCAAATCCTCTGGCCGCTGCAATTTCTCAGTCAAAGGCGTTAAGGGGGCAACTTGCAGAAAAGCGTTAATTTTATCAAAACTTACATGGCCTCCCCTCCAGTAAATTTAGTCGGCTTGTGCATTCATACCCACTTTTGTAATGAAATTTGAAGATCAGGAATCAAATGGTGCCAACAGAAGATGAAAAAAACCAAAGAATTCACATTTGATCTTTCATTTTGTGTGTGTGCATGTGATGTACCATTATGAATTAATTCTGTTACAAAAGCAAGCTTACTTTCTTCTTCGACAAGCACCTGATTGACAGCTGCTGCTATGCAGACCTAGGTGGAAACGTGGAATGAAAAAGACGGAATCCTGCCGACGATGGCGACTGCACTCTCAGAGGAGTGGTTATGAAAATAAATTCGTGCAAAACTGTCCACAGTTGTCACAAAACAGATTCAGTACTTTTGATCATGGCGAGTCTGATTCCCCATTCATAACCACTCGTTAAAATGAAGGCAGAATTCAGTATATGAAGAATGCTGAGTTGTGCAGGACGACTTCGGAGATCCTAGGTGATGGCCATTTCCTGTAATACCTGTCAGTTATGTTACTTATGCACCACAGACACGACGACACATTCTCAATGTTTTACACAGGAAGAGAATTACAGTGTGACCACATCAGGTGCAAACGCCATCTTTTTTCCAGAGGATTCCTCCTCACACAGGTGCAGATCTGAGAAACATGGACTAGATGCAGCATACCATAGTAAAGGCAATTACAGTCAAATACAGCAAATACAAAGACAGGCACACTGTTTGATATTTCTGACCACTTCACACTGATTTCAACTATCACATGTTGCATCTTGACTGAACTTCTATTTTACAATACATGATGACATAAAACAAGCATTGGAAAACATTCAAGAAGTTTCAATGTCTTCATTCAACATCCCAAACTGAGCTGAAAATGTTCGTATATATATACTACATGACTCACCAGTGCTCGATCCTCTCCGAGGGAGAGAAGTCTCGGTGTGTCTGAATCTAAGGTGATTCCAAACGTGACGGTACGGATGGGTTTGTAATGTGCCCTGTGTTTACCGAGGTAAGTCCATGGCCAATCGCTGTTCGGTGAGGCAGCTTTGTAGACGGTGACGCAAAAATCTGCATCCTGCCGAAAGAGTCAAACAAGATCAAAGAAATGGAAATTGATCAAATAAGTAGAAACTGTACAACAATATTGAGATAGAAGCATACCACATATAAACAATTACAAAAGCAACCACAGTAATGAATTATTAAATCTCTAGTATTCACTAGGATTTCTAAGAGATTAATACAACTTACAGTCGTAAGTAAACAATGCATTGCCACAGAAAAAAAAGGATTGAAATCATAGTTCCAATCAATCAGCAATTGATTAAATTTTTGATTTTAATTGATCAGCAATTGCATTATACCTAACAGAAATAACTGAATTCTACAGAACTCGGTTTCAATGTTTGCTGAAAATGGTTACTTCAAGTTTGACAGTTCCAACACCATGCACAATACCAATCTGCACCTACTTATGCCCCGGTAACACTATAGCAAATCGCGTACTG
>VJOZ01035297.1:0-15436 GCA_009801055.1 Stichopus horrens
CTTGAAGGCCGCTTCTCGTTTTCGGACCGAATTTCGCCCTGGCATGACTTTCTTTATTCCCGAAAATATTTTTTAGGAATTAACTCTAAGGAAGTGTAAACTTACATGAAATGAATTATAAAATCACTCATTTGATATTACATTTCATATTATGTCCCCTACCTATGTAGCGGGTCTGTGCNNGGGGGCTGCGTGTCCTCTAGGACTAACGCCCATTCTTTGCATGGATGTCGTGGGTTTTCGTAGCCGGAAACCTCACCAGATGAGATGTGGACACCATATAAACTACTGTTCTGGTAATCTAGGGTTGGAAATCTACATCGATAATGTACAGTACGTGACAATCTGCTGTAGCGACCCCACTCAAAACTGTCAATCAAAGCAATTTGCTCCACCCAGAAATAATTTTAGCTTCAATGGGGAACGATCGCCTGATTCATCAGGTGACAAAATTGATAATTTCATTACTACCTGGTTTCTCTTCTCATAGCAATTATGTTCATACGTTGTTTTGTTTCATAAAGTCATGAAGCTCACACAACGTGTAATAATGATTTCGCTAGCATGATCTGATCGTCAGTTTATTTGCATATACATACTTCCTTTGTAAAGAGTTTATTCCAAATCACATCTACGAAAACGCTTTCTCCAAAGGTTCATTTTCGAGGAAAGGTTAGTACGTATTCTGTTCTTTTAAGAATGTTGAAAAATAAAAGCCACACAAAAAACACTTAAAATGGTCAGTATTTCCAATCGAAAAACATAAAGAGTACAAGATGAACATTATGACATACCAGTGAACTTAATGCGAATGCAAATTAACACTAAGAACTATCTACTCTTTTAGTTTGGACGATGGCGTATCCTTTCTACTCTTCTGGGAGGTAACCATTCTAGCAGAAAATATGCTACGACATTTGTTTTGCCAGTGCATATTATTCAGAAATTTCACATACCAACGACTTGATCAACTGTTTTCATTGTGAAGTATTCAAGTACAAATAAAAATAAATAATCAAGCTTTCTTGGTTTTCTCCTGGGAGCTGGGTTTAAAATTGATTGCCTACAGGGTTGTATTGTGTCTTCGAATAGAACATGTTAGTTCAGTGGAAGATAGTTAGAACTGGAGAAAATGAAAACAAATTGTCCGTCCCTGTAGCTAGTAAAAGCCTGAAGGAAAGTCTTTACAGTTTGGCAGTTTTTCACATTTGAAGGAAGGTTATCCTTGCTCAGAAACTTTATACATGATATATTCATGTCTTAGTGATTACAATTGAAGGGAATTAGGGAAAGATGTACCTCACGTTGTAGCACAGTGAATTAGGGTTTCCGTGGTATATCAAAATTTTTAGCATATCACAACACTTAGCTCCTGGTCAGTCGATATTCAGTTGGGCTCTTTTGTCACATGTCCTAAAGTTTCCTCACATGACCAGCTTGTTTGGCCCCGTGACTTCATCCTAAATTTTGATTCGTTTTCAAACTTTCTAACTCATAGAAGCACATGGATGTGTTAGATCAGGCTTTGGAACACGCGTAAGTTCACTTTTGCGATTGTTTTTGCGTTCTAGGTGGTAGATACTTAAGGAAATGCCCATCAAGATTTCCGGGAGTGGCTTTGTCTCAAATTAACGACTAACCACGACGAATAATAGTTTCGTGCACTTAGCGGGACAGACCGTGTTAAGCAACGGACCATCACCGTTGAACGTCTAACAGCTCAACGCGGTATGAGATTTCACGTAAGCGCAGTTGTGCTAACCCTTAGGCTAACTGTGGCTAACTGTACTACTGTGTTGTGTACAACTTGAGTTAGAGCTGATAAGACCGATGAAGCCATGCGTATCACATGCACACCTAGGCCCAGTCTGTGGCTACTGCCTAGCTTTGGCATAAGTTAATCCTATGGATAACTTAACTTGTTAAATTTAGATTTAGGATGTTACAGATACTAGTGACACTGTTTGACTTTGAAATGCTACCTAAGCTAACTATAGGCCTAAGCTATATCTGCTGGCCAATGCGGTACTTGTGAGCCTTACACTACAGTAACAGTTGTAACGTTAGTGTCTAGTCTAGTCCACAATTAGTAAAATTAGGCCTTTACTGTACAACTACTGCATAGAATACCTAAACGATTTTCACTGTGCATCTGGATTCCTATTCGAAGTCAAGCCACTACAACTTGGAATCCGGCCACAAATGGATTCCCAGTGACTGTACAAGCCCTCATTTCAACTAAGAAACTGAAAATGGATTCCCAGTGACTGTTGAAGATTTTACTTCAAGTACCACAAGGAATCCAGCCGCAAATGGATTCCAATCCTAGTCAGGTTGCGACTTTGACCAGAAGTAGAATTGGAGTTCAGTGAAAAATGGCTTTAAAGTGACTTTCAAACATCTCACTTTGTCAATGACAAGGAATCCAGTGAAAAATGGATTTCTACAGTAGTCAGGTGGTCACTGCGACTTTGACTAGGAATCCACGGAAGAATAGATTCTCAGTGACCTATGACGGTGGGAGAGGGGTTCCAAGTACAGTACTCCTAATTGAAGAAACCTGGAACAAATTCATAACACGCAGGATTTTTCAAAGCAAGTGGGAAGGCTCTGCATGACATAAAAACTGTCCAGTACGTTTTTTCTGAAGATACACTAATTCATTTTAGACATTACACAGTTTCGTTCTCAAAAACAAATAACTGTATTGTAGGTCTAAAACGTTATACCTACTAGAAATCTGTATCCAGGATTTTTAAAAGCGTCTTTCCTTAAAGCGGGATACTCTGTAGTTATTCCCTACAGTCCCTGTATGTCTGAATTCACATTTCAACGCTGCCCAAGCAGAGTCTAGTGTGGCCCATAACTTATTGTAATGTAAGGCCTAGTCAAGTTACTGATAGACCTAGGTATACAGTATTAGTCTAAAGCCAAGTGAAAAAAAAAAAAACAGTATCATCTGGACTTCCTTAAAGAATAGAGCTTATTCATTTATTGCTTTTAATTCAAAATTTTTTCCTGTTTAGAAGTTTTTGTTGTAGTACTACACTAGTGTACCTACAGTGCAGTTCTAGACAATAAACACAGACCTGATGTTTGGAACTGTAACTTATGTTCTTCAAATTTCTGATAAAACTACAGGATATTATGTTCAGAAATATAATATAAAGAACAAAATTGATACAGCGGAAAAAAGGATGCGGGTAGGGATGATCAATTTTTTTTTTTTTTGTCCCAACTGCTGCCCTCCCAACTCTCACGGTTTCACTATCATTTTTACACTTTTTAGATAATATTGTTTCACGGTGAAAATGTCATCACAGGGTGAAATCACTTCAGCAGATGTTTCCTCGTTCAGACCAAGAAGATTAACTCATTGCATTGCTGTTTTAAGCTATTGTTGAGTTGCTGATGAATCAGTTTCAAGAGATTAAAGTGACTAGTCACAAGATATATACTGTATGTACTACTGTAACTTAAAGAGTGTTAAGAAAAATAATTCAGTGCAGAAAACACTCCCCTGAAAAACCTCTAGGTTTGGAATGTGACTTTCAGGTTTCTTTTGAGAACCTCAACATTTCCATTTTTGATGCTGGCAAGTCTGTAACTTACACATGCAGAAGCTTTTTAACCAGTTAAATGGAAAGGCAGTCATCCCAGTTTGACCCCTGTCCTAAGTCATGGAGGGCTCTTTTGTATCAAGTTATTGTTGTAACTTGATTGCTAAATTAATTATATTTTAAGTTATATATTTGTTTACTTTGAAATATCCTGGAAGATTTAAGGTACAGTAGGCTGTGTTGGAGTAGAGTGGGGGTGACTGCTGTATTCCCCTTAACTTTAATTTTGGTATGAAGAGTTTATTTGTCATGTCTTAAATCTTCCTGCACTGTTCATTGACAAATATACAGTACTTGTTAGTGTACTGTATGTCCACCTAACTGGGTCATGCAATGCCCAGCTAATCAAGGATACACCCTTGCCTCGATTGTTCGCTGTGCATGCACCGAACGTTCTGCTGTAGCCCAAATTTTCTGCTCGCTTATGCCACAGAATATGTTTATATTGAGGTACAGATCAAGTATATATGTGGAATTTAGAGGTGTTCTTGAATATTATGCACTTCCCTGCAATTAGCTCAACAGAGACCTTGTAGTTGTATTTTCTTTCAAATTTCCATATTGTGATGACCCCCTCTGTTTGCAAAAAATTTACAATTCTCAAGTAAAGGAGAAGAAAAATCAGAACCTGTGACATTGCTAAATAAGGGACTACTGTAACATTTGATGGACACTATCACCAAATTTCTTTGTACAATATGTTGTTTACTTTCCAAGGTTTTGCAATTGGAATTTTCATAAAAATGTCATTCAGGAAGCTGCACTACAGTATTTTGAGATTGCGATGACAACACTGCACCACATGTAATCGAAAAGTTTTTGTTTTTTTGTTTCATTGTCAAAATATTTTTAAAAGTTAGTACATTGTTGTACTAACTTTAAAGTATTGTAATATACTGTTTTATATATTGTCATACTAACATTTAAATATTTGTTTATATTTAAATATATAAACAAATATTTTTAAAAGCATGCATTTTTTTGGTGACCTAAGCCAAAATGTAAAGTAACCCCTCAAAAAATTTGTTTAAACAAGAAAAGAAAAACTGCATATATAGTTCCTGGAAAGTGTCTCTGTGTTAATAGGAATATTACTTCAACATATTCAGTTTACTCTGGAGTACTGTAATCTACAGGAATGAATACTGTTAACCCTTATGTCTCTGAGTTTGGTATTGTTGGACCGATTATGGGTCCCGATTAGAGAAATGACCCACCGGTGTGTTCAAAACTTGCACTGCTATGTCATGTCATACCGAGTAAGGCGTACTCAGAGTTGGTCTAAAGTGAATACTTCACCTGCATCGCAATGCAAAATAAAAAAGAAACTGCTTTACTTAAGAAATAGGAATTCCTGGAGATATTTAGCATCAGATCATATATATATTGCATGTAAAATACCACCACTGCTGTAGAATGGCAATCTGGTCATTAGATTCATCATATCACAAGTTGTATGTTTAGACCTGTTTATGCCACCCTCATGTCAAAGATCAAGCCAGACCCATGTAACCATTTTTGTTTTGCCGTCCCCAAGCCCTACCCTGGAAAAAATCCTAGTTACGCAACTTGATGAAAGATTCGATAATTTAGTTCCTAACTGATTAAGTTTCCATAGGTATGGATTATCATGAAATTTACGTCTAGCAAGTAAAATCACTTTTTAGTATGCCAAAACTATAGCTACAGGTATACAGTATGCATGTCTTTGATTTTTATCTTTACACTCACTGATTTACAAAGCTGCAGTACTGTATTTTTTTTTCCTGGAGTAACTGACATTTATAATGCAATGACTCCATCATGACTTACAAACACAGTACAGCTCTGGGTCTAAGATCATTCACTTATTTTAGGTCCCTGGTATCCTCCACCTTACATTTACCACTCAGATTTTAGATCGTTTCAGAAAGAAACCTTTTTTTTTTCTGAAGGATGGTGGATTTGGGGACAGCTCCATTTGTATGGATACTAACCTTATTGTGGTAGAGACCACCTTATTGTGGTAGTTAATACCTGTAGTGACACAATCTTTAAAGCACAATTCAGTAGTTTGTTATAAACATCTTTCATAACTCTTTGCAAATTTAATTCCAAATCGGGTGTACTCGTTAACAGATTTGTGGTAAAGAAATTATCTACAAATTTGTGACAAATTCTGTCAGAAAAGTGCCCCAGAGAGAGGACAAAAAGAGATTATGTTTGCTGATGTTGACCTCCCATACCTGTTTTACTGTATGTCTCACCCTAGCTTGAACATAAAATTTTGTTGGGTCAAACTTCTGACGATACAGATGGATATGACCCTTGACACGCTCAGTGTTCGTACTGTAGTTTTGATTTCAAATATGCCCTAAATTGACACTTTGCAACCACCTCTGACCTACTAATTGTACAATCAAAGAACAAGAATTTATCAAGAAAATACAACATCAGCTGAGTGATGTGCCTGCATATACTGAAAATGCAAAAAAAAACACTTGAAGACCGTACAATAACTTCATGTTCAGTAATACACCTTCCTTACAACATTAAGGGGATGTTCATTTAACACCTAGGGATATAAGTTGGAAGGAAACAGCGTTTAGCCAGTGCCTTGACCTTTTGTTTTTCAAAGTGCACTTGCATTGTCTCAAACTACAATATACAGTACAGGTCTGGCCCACTGTAGCTCGATTTAATCACCCTGATCATTGCATTGAGCCGTACCACCTGGGAGTCAGTCAAACACACCGTACAGTGTGTGTCACAGTAACTTGGCCAGATCTTCATGTACTGTAGGTATACGGCCTGAGACTGTACTGTACAACCTGTAGGTAACTAATCTGCTGACAGTTTTATTTCAAATCACATGTCTTTAGTATTCCCTCATTCCTGGTATTATTTGTGCAGTATGTACAGTAATTTTTAAAAGAAGGCAGTGCTCAAAAGTTATTTGAGAGCCTGTATGAACTCTAGCTTTTTCAATAACTTTTTTATCTTCCTTTTCATGTTGTATGACTACCATTATTCTCATTTCTCTGTGCATGCATGTAGCGACGAAGGGGTCAAAGGTGAAACAGAGCGAGATCAGGATATGAAAGACGAACAAGAAGGTACAGTAAAGTTCTGTATTACGTCAGTGCTTTTATGCTGACGGTATTGTGACTTTTGTACATACTTCCCTCACTGTGTGTCGGTAATTAAAATGTCTGTGACACAGTTCATGTGTGTGTATACTTTATTGTGTGCAGATCTACCTGCATACAGTAACCTATTTAGTGGAGGCTCTGCATAGAGTACATGTTACACTAAGGATTGTATGAGGTGACATGTACTGCACAATCCGTGAATATGATGTACAGTATTATCCATATCCCTACAGGTAGTTGACAGGGAGGAGATTACTTGAGCAGTTTAAGTCGCCAAAAATGACACTTTAATGGTAGCCCACCTCACAACCCTTGTGGTATTCAGCTGAAACTTGGAGGGTCATTAGTCCTTATGTGGGGTACAATAGCTCATGGCATGGATCTAGATTACCCACAGGGGTTAAAGGGGTTAGAATGGGTGTCTAAATGTGTGTGTGTGTACAACCTAGGCAGTAAGTCAGATGACCCTCAAACTTGGTGGATACAGTAGGTGCCTGGGTATGAGGTGTAGTGTCCAGTGTCCCCCTGACTGATGATATCATAGGTCAAAAGTCAAAGGTCACAGGTCATGTAAATAAAAAACACATTTTTAGCATTATTTCAATGAGTGAATATCCTAGAGTTATAAAACTACCATAGTTGACAATGCAAGAATTTGTAAAAAATATTGATGACATCAATATTATCATCAGGTCAAAGGTCACCTTATGAAAGGTCAAATCAGCAAAAATGCTCTGAAATATGTGTCACCATCTCCTCCTAGACACTAAGTAAGATGAACTTCAATGGTGGGTAGGTGCCTGTCTATGAGATGTACAGTAGTGTCTACCCGACCAATGACATCATAGGTCAAAGGTCACAAGTAAAAAAACTCATTTTTTGCATTGTCTCTATGTGTGAATATTTTTATGGTATAAAATAATTGTACCATATATTGTAAAGAAAAAAAGATGATACAAGAATATTTTTTTTAAAACATTTATGACATCATCAGAAGCTTGTCTGCTATATGCAGGTAGCCAACAACTGGGTGTGTTTGGGCCAGATATGGAAGAGGCACTGCACACACCTCCAGACTCAAGGCCTGGCGTACATTGTTTTCTCTTTTACACTACTGTATGTACACAAAAGCAAGCGTAATGTAAGTAGATGTTGTGTTTACTATGTTTTGGGTGCCATTGTAGGCTTTATAAATGTGTTGATCCTATCAAAAATGAAAACATCTCTAGCAGCATCCTATTTTTTCTCCCCCACAGAACCTGTTACCGTGGTTACAGCAGATGAAGACGGACATCATCTCAGTAGTGCAGAGAGTTTGGTAAAGACCTCTTGAATCTGTTAAAAATAGTTATTGATTTTAATAACTTTAACTTTTAATTAGTTGGACTTAAAACAACAGTACAAATGTACATTTAGATTGGCTCATTGAGTTGATATCAATTAAATTTAATTAAATTGAATTGCTAGGATTTCAAAGGGTGCAATATCACATCACAGTAGCTCATGTTAAGCATAAATCACGTTTCACAGTCAACAATATACCGAAAACTCAACATTTTGGAATGTTCTTACCCTAGCTATCACTGGCGGTGTGTATACATACCTGTACATGTGACTTTGTGCAAATGCGAGAGAAGTGTATGGTCACAAATTTTCAAAAACCAAAATTAAATTGTTAATTACTCACTCATTTATCTTTTGTTTATCACATGATCCTCTTAGTTAGAGCATTGTCATTAATTTATAGTTTATGAAGGAAACTTGACATATTTGGAAAAGAAAAAAGGAGTGAATTCCACGAAATAAGTTGATGAGTCCCTTTAAAGTGCACTGCAGAATACTTTGTGTATACTGTTTACTGTATACAAGTGTTCTTTATTTGAGGCTCTCAACTACTGTACTTTCAGTGTCAATATTAATTATCACAGTACTGTACATTAGTGTTTGTATCAGATAAGTACCTGACCGACAATGTCGGGAGCCGCTTCTGAAAATTGCTCCCTGAATCGAAAGTTTTACCAACATCCATTGAACATCTGACAGAATTCAGAACATCTGTTAGTACGAACATTACATTGCCATTGTACTTTTTGACTTGGAAATGTATCACACTGTACAGTAATGGATGTTAACCTTTCAGAGTACCTGAATGACCTAACTGACGACAGACCTGTACAGTACCCAGGTCCATATTTTGAACAAAGTGCAAACACTACTGTGCTGTATATGTATGAAAGAGCCTTTATTGTAGTGTTACTACAGCAGTGGGTTATGTGACTTGTTAGGTTGTGAAAATGAGAAATTGTTATCAGCTCAAGTNNATCATACTGTAGATGGTGGTGAGTTCAGATGAGTCCCAGTGAAGATGTCTCATCTAGTTCTGATAGACACCAAAGTTTCTCCATCCTCCAACCATATTGACAATGACCACTATACCCATCCTGTCCTCCATCCATCAGTATTTAGTTCTGTCAAAAACCGGAGAGCCAATAAGTAAAGGGGAAGATGTGCTGTGCTGTAAAGAACACATGTGGGGTTATCAGGCCACATTCATTCTCAGGAGCGTTCTCGTGGCACGTTTTTCTCTGTAATTCACACCTTATCATCACCAATCCCAAAAGATTTGTGTGGCATTAATGAGGGGAGGGTGNNAGGGTGGGGGGGGGTAAAGATGGGATATTTGAAAGGAATCATCAAATCATGTTGGTGAATATCAGGTATGTGACATTTCATATCCTGGACCGTGTGAATTACGCAGTCAAGTTGTTTCACATGTATGGGTCTAGATCAAGATACTACAGTTTACATCTACACTAGAACTACCATCTAATGCAAGTGCATACATGTATTACATGTGCAGTGCTGACAATCTTGTGAACTTGGCTCCAGGTCTTGTATTCTAGAAACAGACCAGCACTGAGGTGCCAGAGGAGGCTAGATCCCTCGTAATTAAAATTTATTTCTTTTTTTGTCTTCTCCAGTATCAATTTCCGACAGATGCGAACAACGTCTCGGTGGGTTCGGTGACGTACCGTGTGGTGTCCATACCAACACAGAACAGCACAGAGAGTTCAACCAGTCAAAGAACAGCCCAATCAGGGGGACAACCAGCCCTGGCACAGGTACAGTAAACTCTACTAACGGTGGCTCGTTTTCCTTGTTGTGGCCTCTGCCATATGATTTTCCAGACCCCCTTTGCCCCAGCAAGTATTAACAAGAACAACAGTACACACCCCTCGCTTGTTTACACCCAAAATTGCACCAGAAGCATGAACAAGATAGAATTCAAATTTACTTTTCTTTTGTTTCTCAGATGCAATGTAAAGTAGCTTAGAGCTGAGTCTGGTGTGGAATAATCATCTATGTGTGTGGAATGTACAAGCACATGTCATAGTTCAATACAAAAGATTCCTCGTGATGACATCTCCAGTCTGCCGTGGTTGTCATGACAACATACTCTTCAAATTAGCCTGCTCTTCTCAATGTTGTTTACTACAATTTTAAAAACTTGCATCTCACGGACGCAACCATCCTGAAAAGTTTCCGTCCTACCGAAAGTTCTTCTGTCCGTCCATATATTGAAAATGCTGGTGCACGAGTTAACTGTAGCACCAGCTTAAACTATTCTGTACCGGGTGTTGCTATTCGTACAACACACTACCATACGCAGAACGAAAGAAGAAGAAAATGACTGCCATATTGCTTTAATTATGGAGTGCCGCAAATGCATTACAGAACTGAACTTTTGTAATTTAATTTATTTGCAAGTGAGAGATAATCCTGTCACGTATCAACAGGCTGGTTTAGTGGTAGGGTCAAGTTCCTTTTAATCTATGGTTTCCTCGGCTTCCTCTCCAGACGACGTGACAGTCAGGTGATCTGTCATGTGATGGTGTACCGAGTTAGCCAATTATTAAACCGGGACTTCCTTTTGAGGGACATAGTAGTTCATGTCGGGATAACTTTCTCTATTGATATCTTTACCTCCATCGTGATGAAAGTCAATTTAATAAATGTTTCCTGCCAAGTCCAACCTGTTGAGGACAATGTACATCTAGTCTGCATGTCACTGCAAGTATTTGATGAGGAAGGTCACCACTGTTACCGTGGTGTCATAGTTCGTTGTCTAAGCTTCTACAGGAGCAATGTGACCCCCCTTGTGAAGTTTCCTAAAAGTCGCTTCTGTTCCCTCCCCCTCAAAAAAAAAATGAGTCTCGCCCAGGGCTTTCAAACTCTCCCATTTCAAGGAGAGTGGGTGGTTTAACTTTGGAAGTGTCGTATGTTCCAAATAAAAGAGCTAACAAGAAAATTCTTGAGAGTCATTTCAAAATGCAAACGTTTTTGATGATGTCACATGTTCCTCTTGCCTGAAGAGGAAGATATTTGATATCTTTGAGAAAGTTCGTATTTTAATATAGTGAGAAGTTGTGTATTTTACATCAGGTAGCATTTCAGCTATCAAAAATTTTAGGGAATGAATGTGAAACCTCTGAAACTCACGGCTGACAGTTACTTTGCCATTGTGCAAACATTTTTATATGGGCCCAAACACACCCCCCCCTTACCATTTTACCTCTTTGATTACAAAGTCAAACAGAAAGAAGCATCCTCTGTTGGCATGGAATGTTTTTAAAAGGCATTTAAAGGCCAAAAAACAGTAACATGTATTCATCAACTGGGTATTTTTTAGTCTTCCCCAAATTGTCAAATTTTGAAAGAAAAGAATTCCTGTTGATGACCTCTATTGGTCAATATCTCCACTCTTGTGTAGTCCTCTTGAACTTTCATTTCAGGTGATACAGACCCCTTTTAACTCAGAGGAGAATTCCTCGGGTGAGGGGCAAAGCGGAGAGACCCGCTTCACATATTTCCCGGCATCCGCCATGTCCGAGACGAACGGATCTGCGGCCGCCACAGAGAGCCAGACGATACAGTCTCCAGCGAATACTGGTGGTAGGGTTGAAATGATATTTTATTCTACACAGAAATCAACGTAGATTTTACGTCAAGGTGATATGGCACATCTGTGACTTGTTTCCCCTATCCACTCTTGGTTCCTGATGCCGTCATTCAAAGAGAGACCCACATTTGCATCATTTTTACTAAGTTGTCTTCTCCAGTGTGATAATTTTCAGCTATGTTGAACAATAAGAAAATGTAATCATATTTCAATACCATTACTGCATATAATGTGTTGAAGAAACATTTCTGTGGTCTGAGAGTGGACTGACCTACTTTGTCTGTTGTTTTTTTTTTTATGTCGTCTAGACACGTTTAATGACGAGGCCTCCATGTGAAGAGGGGATATATATCTTAAATTAAAGAAAATTTGGTGTACACATGGGCTGCTCTTACATGAAGCTGATTTTGTATACACCGTATGCTGTGAAAATTAATTGTTTGATCTTTCGACTGACAATCTCTGTAAAGTAATTGAGGTGTTATTAACAATGTGAAATAACAACGAATAATGTCTTTGTTTCAATGGTACGAAGTACAAGTTTTGTAAATCTGGTTGTTGACTCGTGCAATTCTATTCCTGGATAGGTACATGTCACTAAGAGATTACAGTAAGCTGTCAAGTATGTTTACTTAAGTTCTATAACTCTCTAATTTTGTTGATTGCAGGACAATTTTATGTCATGATGTCACCGCAGGATGTACTTCAAGGGGTTTCCCAGAGAACGATTGCCCCCCGGACTCACCAGTTTACTCCGTAAGTATTGCCTCTCTCAGCACTGTGTGTTAAGCTGACCTTATAATTGTTTGGTTTTACACCTCAGCAGGCATCATTGTATTATATATTTTCGTGTTGATTTCTCAGTTTGGCTGTCCTTCAACAGTGACTAGGTCCTTGTGGATGATGAAGTCAGGTTTCACAACATTTCTCTGGTTGGTTTTTCAGGCATGTGGTGTGGTCACAAGATTCCCTCCTAGACATTTGATCCTATGATGTTTTTAAGACACATGGTTTGGTCACATGAAGTCTTCAAGACATGCAACATGATCACATGATAACATGTGATGTTATTATGTGATGCCTTTGAGACATTTCCTATGATCTCGTGATCTCTTCGAGACATTTGTGATGGTGTGATATCTGTCGTGGGGTGTGCTGTGATCGCATGATGTTTTAATGACATTTGGTGTTGTCACATGATATCTTCAATACATGGGTGTGATCAGAATGCCTGATCTTCACTTTTGCACACAATACAACAATGAATTGATTTAACACTTCACAATGCATCCAAACTTCGCAGGAAACTGGACACGGTCAGGACGGCAAGGGACGACAGAAGGAGGGCTACACACAATGAAGTAGAGAGAAGACGTAGAGATAAGATCAACAACTGGATCGTGAAGCTCTCAAAGTTGGTTCCAGATTGTTCCATGGACCAATCAAAACAAGGGCAGGTAAGTCAAGTAAGTTCACCAATTCATTCCTCTTTCAGCTTATCATTTTCTCTTGATTTATATCCAACAGCTTTGGACAGCTTCGGACATTACACCCTGTGTAACTCCCAGAGGGCATTGTCAGTCAGGCGATGGTCTGTTTGACAGATGATCCACAAAGCACACTGTAAACAGACTGAGCCCAGAAATGTTGTCTTAGTGATGAAGCAAAAGGTTAACCAGGCAATAAAGCAGTCGTTCCTACTTGAAATAGCATCAAACCCTTGTAATTCTCTTCTCGTTTTTCTTATTGTTATTTTTTTATATTAGTATTGAGGATCATCACTTCATATGCAAAGGTGTTATGCTGTAAAATTAAGCAATTGAACAACAAAATAGTATCACATACCACACATCACGCGATCCCCCACATGTCAAATCTTGTGACCTTGCATGGTAACTAAAACTGTGTAAAGGAACAGGATTTTAATTCATCCTCCTGTTTCAAGGGGCTCATTGAGTGGATGGCAATAAGTGTGTGAGGATTTTTAAGGGTCAAACACATGATGATACTTATAATTAGTAGCATAATTTGTCAAGGTTCACACAGTGCTGAAAACTCAAAATGTTTGGATTTTTTACCCTGACTTTTACTGGCTGTGTATTTAAGATGATCACCGAAAGGTGATCATCCTCTTAAAATGTGTTACTTGTAACCTTGACTGTAATGATTTAATTGACACCGAACAAGTGACTGCTATTTCTCTTCAGGCTATAAAAGTGGGATTTGTCACATTTACTAATCTCCTTTTCCCCTTTTGGTATCCACATCAACAGCTGATAAATTTTATGTGACCTTTGTCCTTTGGTTGGATTTGTCTCCACATTTCACGGTCTGTTTCTCATCATCTTGTTGGGTCTTTCTCAATCTCTTAAAGAGCAAAGGTGGGATTCTCATGAAGACGTGCGATTACATCGAGGACTTGAAGAACGCCAATGCCAAAATGGCGGAGAGCTTGAAGGAAACGGAGAGATTGTCGGTGGAGTTGGAGATCCATCGTCAGCAAGTAGAGGAATTAAAAAACGAGAACTCTCTCTTGAGAGCGCAGCTCCAGCAGCATGGTGTTGAACCCGTCCAAAGTGTGAACAGTTAGTGTTAGAGGAGTGGGGGAGGGGCTCAGAAACAGGGAGGGATGGGGGGTCAGGGATTGGGTTATTTATTGTGGACTGCACTCATTTCTACCAGTTTGACAATCAAATGGAGAACCATCGCCATTGCATTCATTCTATGGAAGAAAAGTCGGTTTGGATGAGACGAGGAACTGTTGGACCGTGAGAGATGGCAGTGGATCAGTAATCTGCTTTATTGCTATGTTTAAGGTTCTTGGAGTTAACTTTTGGGGTAACCTTCAAGTTCACTGACAAGCAAGAATACAGAAACTATTCCCTTTTGTCTGTTTACTGGTAAGGAGAGTGGCCTTGCCTTCAGGGAAGTTGTCAATCTGTTTGCAACATTTTTAAACATTCACAGAGCTATCCCAGGGAGCTACATACATTGCCATCTAGGTCAAAGGTCGATATCAATATGTCCTAGGATTCACTCATACCTCCAAAAGCACCTTTCGTGGTTACATCAGGGTGGGATTGTGGAGGTTGTGAAGGTTAAGCGATTGAATTGGATACAAAGTGTTCATGGGAACACCTCCTTTCTAGGCTTCCAAAATGTATACCAAAAGTAAATTTGATGCCACTGTGTGTATGTCAATTAGAAGTACATTAAAGGCAATGACAAAGGCAAATATGCCGTCCACGGAAAAGAACCGACTGATATTCACAACCTCAGTTCCCCAATCCTGAGAGATACCTCCTACATGCCATCATCATTTAGAGTCAGTTAGGATGTATGTACAAATGTGTGGAAAAAATTGGTGCTTATAATTTGTCTTCTGGATATTCATGTGAAATGATCTTTTCAGAGTGCTGTTGAATATTCAGTGTTATATATGTCATGTGGAAAGGTATAGCATGGTGAAAGCATTGACATCTTCTTTATGGTACTGCATATTCATTAAAGGCATCCAGTTCCCCTCCATGAATGCAGTGAATATTCCTCAAGCATCTTCTTAAATATGGCACTGATGATGAGGAGTGGGCAACGCTAAACGCAGGAATGAAGAATATACCTCACTGTGACAAATTGTCATGCTTTTTTAAATTTCTGAAGAAACAGTGAAATGTTATTCTTTGCTGTGTATTGATGCATTTCATAGGACCCTTTGATGTGAAATT
>VJOZ01035307.1:0-11834 GCA_009801055.1 Stichopus horrens
AATTTCTCATATTAAAGTGTTGAAGTGTTGATAGTGGGAAAATTTGAGATACCAGTAGGAATTTTTCATATCTCAGTCTAGCTCATTTTATGACCTAAAAAGATGCCTACTATGACAACAGACTGTGTTAAGGTTATCTTGTAATTGAAAAAACTTCTCACCAAAAGAAGAATTTTAATAAATTGATTTTTCTTTTTGTATAAATTGATTTATTGCAGACATAATATCCACATTTCAAGCATGGGTTCATTTTGGAAGTGAGGTTTTTGTCAAGTACTCAAAAGAAAAACATTAAAGAGGATGGGTAATCCAATGCAATTCTCGTACCACCTCAACAAACATAGTACTGTATGTACTACAACTTGTAATAGACTGACTTTCCTTTCCACATAAATTGATGGATTGAACACATAATACCCATATTTTAAGACTGGGTTGATTTAGCTCATGTTCACCCAGAAAGTGCCATCCCCAGCCATCTGAGGATTGTCAAACGACGGTGATGCTCCGGTGCGATAGTGCTGCTGAAACTCACCCTCCCTCCCCCCTTCTCCAAGCTTTCTCTTTTGCTTCTTTTGCCCATAATTTGCTTCACCTGACAGTGCCCCTTTTGAGAAGACTACAATCCTTTAATTCTGTAAACCTATTGCAAAAAGCTGATTACAAATTCGAGAAGTGTATGAAACCATCTGAGTGGGGTCACCACAAAGTTGGAAAGTCACCCAGCCAGTTAACATATTTAACTTTCACACCCTAAAGATGTGACCCTAGTTGCATCCCTGACCTCTGGTGACCTTTGACCTCCACTAAATACAATAGGGATTTTCCAGCCAGTGTGACTAACCCACGCACTAAGTATGATATCAATCAAGATTACCCTTCTTGGGATTTTCTTATTTAAAGTAGATTTTTGCAGTTTTACCTTTGGTGACCTAACATAATCTTTGACCTCCACCTAGACAATAGGGATCATCCATTCAATATGGCCAAACCAGTCACCAAGGATGAGATTAGTCATAGATATGCTTCTGGAGATATTTCATTCAAAGTTTCCTTCCCATTTTTATCTCTCATGACCACAAATGACCTTTGACCTACACCAAAAGTACTAGGGATCATTTACTGAGTATAGCCAACCCACACACTTAGTTACGCTAGCTAAACCACATGAAATGATGGGCTCACAGCCAAACTGCATGCCACGATGGTAAGATGGCCACACTGCATGCAATGCTGGGTTGATAGCTAATAATAGCCGCATTGAATGACATGAACAGCAGATAGCTAATTATAGCCACATTGCATGACACGATGGGCTGATAGCTACACTTCATCATGCCATGATGGGCTGATATAGCTATACTGCATGCCATGATGGACTGAACGCCATACCACAATGGGGTGATAGTTACACTGGATGCCACAAGATTGTTTAAATATGCAAGGGGAATCATTCATGTGGTTTGTAGAAATCATAGCAAAGATGTGATTGCATGCAGACAACCTGATAAAGTGAAAAAAATGATATATCATATAGTAAAGATCAATGTAAGCATTTCTTCACCTGTGATTGGATTTAGTATCATATCTGCCGAATGAAACCTTTTAAAATACATGTATTAGCAGAAACATATTGGATGACAAGGACAGTTGATGCACAGACAGCATAATCTATGTGTATTCTGTGGTAAATATATGCCAATATCACACAGTGTGCAAAATGTGAAAAATTTCTTTCTTCTTTGCTCAGGGAAATTAATTTTCTTTTCCTGAAAACTCTAGAGCAAACAAAATTGTCTCTTTCTTAGGGAAACTATAATATGCAGTCTGTGAGCAAAATGTTTTGGGTCTCTTTGTGCGGGACCTCACCCAACCACTACAGAAATCTGACTTAAATGCATTTTAAATTAACATAAAAAATACCTCTCTTAAAAATGGGGTGGGGGCTACTCCCCTATTTTCCCCTGCAGCGTCCTGTACCGACACTTTGTAAAAGATCTATAAAGTCACCGCTGAAGGTGATTCCATCCCTCTTTGTCCAAACCAAATCGTGCATGACTTTTCCACCACTTTTCAGTTCGTAACTACAAACAAAAAATAAGGACACAATTTATGTGTAGTTAAGTTTGAAAAATGTCTTGATTGCATATGCTCAAATATTTCAGTCAAACAATAATAATAATAATACCCATGATTGTGAATTTGTCAAAAACTAAATATGTATACCTGACCTTGCTAACACAGACATCTGACCAATGTATATACAGAAGCTGCAATATTCCCCATCATGTATTACTGCATTGCTAACATTACAATAACAACATAACAATGCGGTATATCGGTCAGGCAAGAAAAGTGAAGTTGCAAAACGTCACTGGCATACAAAGTGCCTTGTGAATATTTCATCAAGAAGTATGTATTGCTTTCACATACAATGAACAATTGGAATCTATGGAATCACAAACATTCAGGCCATAGGACTCTGGTGGTGAATGAAGTTAAATTAAGCTCAGTCAAAAATCCGTAGCATGATCACATAATACGTGATACGGCCATCAAGCACATTCTACACCGGGTGGATGTACCAACAAGATCAGCAAAATGTCTTGACAGACCATTACCGGACAGTAAGTCTGACGGTCCCCAATAACTTCAGTTACACTACTGTGCAATAGCACACAGGTATATTTCACCCACAGATTGTGCAACAGTCCCTGCTAGTATCCATATTCCTCCAGTACACTTTTGATTTAGGCTCGTGTGTGAATGATCGCACATCTAATGTAAGAAGCGACATCTGTCTCATTCTTGCAGGTTGGCCTGAAATAAAACAAAGAGGGTATCAAGAATAGTAAAGCAAAAAAGAATGTAAACACAACTTGTTCTGTACCACAGAGAACAGTCCATGCAGTTATAATCACTGACAAAGTCATTACCCCTTTTCTAGCACCTCTTACTTAACTACAAGCTACCAAATTTGCAGGAACACAGCGAGTATTTACTTATACTTGACATCAAGCAATTTTTTTTCTTACAAATAATTGGTGCGAATAAACAACTTTGTTTATATCTGTCAAAAGTCAATGTTTGTTCTTCTGTCAAAAGTAAATGCCTTCTAAGGATGGAATGTTGAATCAAAGAATATACTCCAATTTATAATTTTAACAAAGCAAAAAAAGACGTCATGCATTGTGGTGTTTATTACATAACAAGCCTTTTAATGTAGCACCATCTAATAGTCACATCTTAGAGGTTTGATAATCTGATTGTGAGCAATTTTTCTAAATCTGACATTATAGGTTTGCATATGTTGATCAAAGGTTACTTAAGCACCATATCATATATGAGATCTATACACGCTTCCTTTCTTGAGATCATGTTTACAAGGTTTTCACAATTTGACCACTGTTGACTTCACCTGACATTAAACCTCAACCACAGTCAAAAGGGATCTTATGCTCAATGTGGTACACCATCATGACATATATGACATTTGTCCACGATTCCCTTCTTGAGATACTGTGTTTACAAGCTTTTCACAATTTGACAACTGTTGACTTCATATGATCTTTGACCTCCTCCAAAAACAATCACGTTTTTGTACTTAAAGTGATACATCTAGATACCACATATGAGATTTTTCTGAGCTTCCCCTCTTGAGATATTGTGTTTACAAGGTTTTCACAATTTGAGCCTTGCTAACCTTAAACCTCAATCAAAGTCGACAGGGATCGTATGCACTATGTGGTACACCAACACAACACACATGGCAATTGTCCAAACTTCCCTTCTTGAGATACTGTGATTTCAAGGTTTTCACAATTTGACCCCTGTTAATCCCAAATGATCTTTGACCTTCACCAAATATAATAGGGTTCTTGTACTCATTGTGGTACACCTATGTGCTACATATGAGAGCTGTCCATGCTTCCCTTCTTGAGATACTGTATTTGCAAGGTTTTCACAATGTGACCTATGTTGAACTTCAAATGACCTTTGACCCTCACCAAAATCAATACAGATCTTCTACTCAATGTACTACACCTACATACCAAATATGAGATTTGTCCAAGCTTCCCCTCTTGAGATATTGCATTTAAAAGGTTTTCACAATTTGACCCCAAATGACCTTTGACCTCCATCAAAATCAATAGGGATTTTGTACTCAAAGTGGTACGACTTACATACTGAATATGAGATTTGCTCACACTTCCCTTGTTGAGACATCGTGTTATATGGGTTTTCACAATTTGACAACTGTTGACCTCAAATGACCTTTGACCTACACCAAAATCAATACAGATCTTTCACTCAACACAGTGCACCAACACATCAAATATGACATTTGTCCAGGCTTCCCTTCTTGAGATATCATGTTTAAAACATCACAATTTGACTCCTGTTGATCCCAAATGACCTTTGACCTCCACCAAAAACAAGGCTCTTGCACTAAATGTGGTACACCAATGTACCAAGTGTGTGATCTGTCCAAGCTTCACTTCTTTCAGATATTGTGTTTTTACAAGGTAGGTGCCACAAACACACGTATACCACTGTGTGATTACAAAGATTATGATTTCATCGAAACCAAAAACAAATGCATCTACTTATGAAAAATATAGCAAAAATGACATTACATATATCAAATATGAGGTCTGTCCAAATTTTCCTTCTTGAAAAATAGCTGAACTGTTTTTCTTATGGGTCACATCTTATGACCTATGCTCCACTGGCATACAATATGCTGTTCACACTCAGTGTAATACATTTATGATACAATACGTACCTATGTATGAAACCTGTTCAAGTTTACTCCTCTTGAGATTTAAATTATAATACATGGTCCCAAGCACAATAAACCCAATAAACCTGAATAAAATTTGACATTCACTACATCAACATTACGGCTTTGCACCCAGTGTGGTACGAGTACCGACTGATCATGGAGTCCTTTCAGGATTACCTTCTTGGGATCATGTGTTAACAACCCACTTTTGTGAGTTGACCCCTGTTGACCTCCAATGATGTTTCTCCACAAAAACCTTAACATTCTCAGAATGAACCCTATGTTCCCTGCTTGAGATACTGTGTTTGCATAGCTTTTTTTTATCTTGGCACCTATTGATCATAAATGGACTGTGATATCCATCAGGAACCAGAGCAGCAACGCTTCAACCGCTCAACCCTTTTTTTATAGGTGTATGTGGTTACAGCAGTAAGTGATGGGGTTTGTAATGAAGTTCTTGTTGTTTTTGTGCAAACGTAATGCTGTGAAGATTGCACATACTTACTTTTCAGCCTTGCTATTGTACAAACACTGAAAATTGTATATTGAAAGAGTGTGCTAACACAATAAATGTCGACTGTGAGAATAAAATGAAGTGAACGGACATTACTTTGGGGTCAAAGGTCATTTTATGTCATCTTAGGTTAATCCTTTGTGTATGAAGCATCTGACACAATGTATCCAAGTCACTCGTTTTTCTGGCAAGTCAAGTTAATTATACGCCTTTTAGCAACTCAAGTAACAAGTCATGAAGCAAGTCACTGTGTTATTTCAAAGTTTGAAAGCCTGCATGCATGACCTTTTCAAGTCAGGCAATTTTGCAAGCTGTGAGTCGAGTCACGACTTGGTTACGGCTTTGGTATCTGAAGATAGCAATCGTGGAGTCTGACTGATCACTTGGATGCAATATGTCAGTGGTTGCAAAAAGGGAGGGTGCAACTCCCTATTGGCACCTTGAGGGTGGCACAAAGTGGTGTATGCTAGCAGGTGGTGGAAAGGAAGTAATGAGTTTATCACTTTGGTGCACCATTTGTTTTCAGTATTGAGCTTCACGGAAGAGAAAAACTCACAGTACATAACACTTTTCAACCTGGTGAGATTGCAAAAGCTGTTCATCACAATTCCTTTGGCAGTTAAAAAGCTGTTTCAACATCACTCAAGTGTGTATCTCTTAAGTTCATTACGGTCCCATGCTAATGCTTGATTTGTTAAACATTGGTCGGGGTGGTACTTTTCCAATGTCATTTGTTACTACAGGTCTCTGGTCAAAGAAGAGTTGCATATGAAAAGATTGTGAACCACTATGCTTTATCACGTAAAAGACCTCAATTTTGGTGGGGCTAGCAGTCACCTGTGGTCAGTAACAGAAAGCATTCGTTTACAGAGGTAATTAGTTTTCAGGCAGAGAACTGTAACATTTGTTGGGAAAAATGATTCTTCACTGAAACTGCAGTACATTTAAATGAATAATTTGGGTTAAACCTACTTTTTTAATGAAGGAGATTAAGTTGTATTTGGAGTTTCTTGATGAGAATGAATGCTAATTAAATAACTGCTCTTGTTGTGTGCCATATTGGTTCCTATTTAATGCAAAATTTCCCTGTAAGGGGTATGAAGTGCAATTAGGCACAGATGTACCGATGCCAGCTGCAAATGGAAAGCTGTCCCCTGACGAAAACAAAAGGCAACTTTAACTCAATGTCATACAAATAAATACTAAATATGCGATAAGTCCCATAGCTTCCTAAAGTCTTGAAACTTAGTGATTACTGGCAGGGTTCCATATGCATGCACTCAGACACACACCAACACAGCTAGGAAGTTATCATAGGGACTAAGACAAATGTATGTAAAAGTAGTAAAAATTGATGAAATTGATATGAAAATTGTAAACAGTAATTAGGTACATTACACAAGCATACCTGGGCATGGTAACTTTCCTCAAAGGCAAGTCCAGAGGCAAGACCAGAAACCTGAGAAGATTATGTAAATATTTAACTCACTGATCATCAACAGTTTCAATGTTGTTCACCACTGGCCATTTTATAATCCACAAAAATATATATGTATATAGACATAAACTGCTCGCAAAACATAAACGTTCTTATCAATTACTGAAAGATATGGTTTTATTAATCAAAAACTGTTGCGAATACATGAATGGTTCCTTAGAGATTAATCATTTGCAATAAAACCAGTGAACACTGACAGACCATTTTGGAGATACCAGTGGTTTCTCACAGACTTATAATTCACACCGTCATCATGACTAGTGTAAGGTGGAAGACTGTATGCTGCTGATATACCAATGGTTCTTTAGAAGTTTATCCTACACACCACCACTATTGGATCATGTTGCAAATTTTATATTCAGGACCTTAATTATAACACAAAGTTACAGATTTAAGCTTTTGACTCCGAAAGACAAACCATTACCACGATTTTTGAGTGTCTGATATTGGTTTCAAATGAAACTGTGATTAAACTTACCCTAAGCCCATCATTTATGGCAAGTTTGGCCATTCGTACAGCAGCCGGCACCTGAACGAGATTAAAACTATTATTGCAATACTTGTATTCACTGTGGAACAATTACACATACTGTTCTATGTATGCTATTACTTACTATTCAAACTCCATACAAATGTGAGTGCTCATATTCAATGTACTTGAATTTGTGTGCACCTCTAAAAAAGTAACTTAATATTAGATCAGTCGATCTGACAACAATTACAGTAGCAACAGCTACAAAACAACATGAAAAACATGAGCAACGTAATTCTACGAGCAAGTAATCCAGTCCTTCATCTTTCTCTGTTTTTTGAAAGCTTGACTATATCAGCATTTCATTCTTCCAATAGGTGACAAAGCTATACAGAACTGAAAATCATCTGTGCACTGGCAGTGCCACAAGATGGAGGAGGTGATGAGATGGACTAGTCGATCCACTGTTCAGAGTGATATTCTTTTAGAATTATCCAAAACTGCATTTAAGCTATAGATTTTTGTAGGAGATGGGGTGAGGTTCCGGACAAAAAGACCTCAAATATGTGCGGGCTTAAAGCACTATGTAATTTAAAAACAAAAGCCATATTTTCCCTTCAAAAGGACCCAAAAATTTGGACCATACACAGTTTAAGCACAAATAAATCAATTTTCCATCAAAATAATTTGTGTGCACTTACCATACTGTCCAACATATGCATATATTTACCACAAAACAACCAAAGAGCTATTTTGTATACGTACATACACCCTGATGAACATCATAGACTCCCCTACAAAATTTCAGGTGTTCCACCATGTGCCACCCCTCCCCTTGCAGTAGCACTGCCCCATCTGTACCCCGTTTATCCCCTCCACTTTCTTGTGACCTGGCATCCCCACTGCATATGAGCCGGTGATACATCTGGGCCACTGAATCCTGGGCATTTCATGTCCTGTCCCACAGATGTATGGCTCTTGTTATGTCACCCTAGAAATCTTGAACAGCTTAAATCAAGTTAAATGCCCAGAGCAATCAGTGTTTGGTGATCAGATGAAGGACGAAAGATTTCATTCCTTGTTATTAAAGATCTTGTAACTAGAAAACTTAACATTTCCATGAAATATGTTGTTTCAAGGCTTCCACTGAAACATCAATTTCAGATATAAATCATCCTGTTCACTTGAGAGTTAATGATGACTGAAATTCTCTATCGAGAAAATTTGAAAGGAAAACTTGTTTGGTCACGAGAATTTACACATACAAACAACCGATTTTAAAGTACTTGTCTACTTTTGGTCTTAAGATATACCAAAATAAGTAGAATGATTGGCTTGTTAAACAATTTGAGGTAATATATTTACGTTTTGTAAGATTTCTCGAGCAAGTTCCATCGATCTCTGGAAGGCAGCATCGTGAGTCTCATTCTGAGGGACTGAATAATTTACCAGACCTATCCTCTCTGCTTCGATACCATCAACAACCTTGGCAGTAAAGATAAGTTCTTTAGCATTGGCTGGACCAACCAACACAGGAAGTCTCTGGGTACCACCTGGCTGATACAAAAGTAACACCATCAAAGGATTAGATTAACGAATGTAGTGACAAACTACCTGTTTGACACAGAAGTAACACTGTATTAAAAGATTATTCTAATATACATTACCTCATTCGCTGATATAGAAGTAACAATGTACTAAGAGATGATTAGATCAATAATGTTACACTGTTCTGACTGACACAGAATTGAAATTGTACTTAAAGAAGATAGAATCATAAAGCTACCCTACTTGACTGATATGTAAGTAACAATGTATATCATGCAACAAATACAGTATTGGGTATCTGGTTTACACAGAATTTATGTTGCATTAAAAGATTACACCATCATTGTAACTTAACTCCTGACATGGATTAGCAACATTTCATTAAGTGATTATACCAACAATGTAATAAGATACCAGGCTGACAAAAATGTAGCAATGCAGTAAGAGATTGTACCAAGAGTATACTAAGCCATGAGAAGAAAAACTACTGCACAGAATGTGTTAAGATGCTGGAAGCTTCAAATTCAGCGTGAAAGTTACAGACACACTAAAAATGTCATTTGTAAATGCAGCTGGTAACTAATAAACACCATGACCAATACATTATTACATAGACAGTATGGGAAAAAAAAGACTATTAGCAACTTGAGATTATACAGCTATATACACAAATCAGAATGACTACCTGGCTAAATTACTGACTGACTGACTAATGGACTGACTGACTGACATGACCTACTGTGTACAATATTACATGAGACTGAAGCAGACCTCCTAAGAGTGTTCCAATACTTGACCTCCGCTTATCTTGAATGACAAATTTAGCGAAGCCCCAAACAGTAGTCAATATATTACACTTAATGGGAAATTGGGCACTTACAATGCAACAAGATGGCATACAAAGAAATCAACTGTAATTGTAGTTAAACCATTCAGTCTCACCAATAGACATCAGCAAACAGCATTATCTCCTCAAAAGTTTATGCACAAGATGAATTATGGAAGATGTATCATGTAAATTTAGAAAGTTTGGGTGAACAAATTATTCTTGGGAAACAAAGACCTGAATTTCTGTCTGTGAAAAATCATTCCTTGAAAAGAAGGTCACTGTATTTCCTTACTTTGTATTATTTACAGTATCACTTGGCCTTCAAACTATCATTTTTTCCTGCAAAACAAACATCCTATCCCCATTTAAATGGACTTCCTCTGTGTTAGTATCCCAACAAGATGATGAAGGTTTTTCTGATGTCTTTTGACCTTGCACATTGCTGCTGACCCTTCTCAACAACAACAGTAGTCCAGGTGTCAAAATATCTCAACACATATACATGCAAAATGATCTGTTCTCACAATATCATCCTGTTTAGAAGCCAACAAATACAGATACACACAGAGACAGCCCAACAATGTCACAAAAGTGTACCTTTACCAAGCTTGCAACAAATTTCTGTATTTCAAGAGGGAACTATTGGCACTTGAGGGAAATCTATCATTTTTTAATGGGGTGTGTGTGTGTATGTGTGTGTGCACAGAAATATTGTAAGAAATAGTAGAAAATTCCAGTTCCCCCATTCCCAGGAAATCTTTTTTCCAGCCCACTGATTTCTGGCTTAGTTTGAATACCACTAAATGCATTTATTTGTGTAAGCCATGCTTACAACTTGCTCAAACATTCCACAAGGCATCTTGCAGTTATACATGCTTTACCTGCTCCTGGCATGATACCACGGCTAGTTTCTACGAGTCCCATCCTGGCAGAGTTGGCTGGCAGAGCAAAAGGAAAAAGCAGGAAAACATATGCAATATTTAACTAAAACATATACCGATGCAACATACTGCCATCAACTTGGCCATCTCTGCACATCCATATCACATATCTATATACTCTCAAAAACAACATTTAGACACCGACCCCTAGCTAAGGCCATCAAATGAAACACAAATGTTATTAAAGCTTCCAATATGTTGACATGGCCAGTGTGTAGTACTAAATGGATATCTCCTTGCCTAGCTGTTCAACACTCATATAGTTAACCCTATGAGGAATATTGTAGAGTGAGAATTCCACAGAAGACAACAAGTAAGGTTCTCCTATTCATGTGGTAAACCCACATCACATGAGATTCATCAAAAACCTTATATAAGACATCAGGTTTAGATGGTGTAAGAAAAACCCACATACACAGACACACACCACTGTAATTGCACAGGTTGTGAACAGGGTTCTAGAATTCTAAGTGTCAGCTGTAGTGCTTTAAATGTCAGTAAAGTGTGAATGCTGTCCTGGCAGAGAGAGGTGTCCTACATGCCTGCACTTTTTTACAGAAAGAACATGCTGAGATAGGAAATGGTGCAATCTTTTTACCCATTTTTGAGATAATCTGAGTCAAGAATTGACCCTTACTTGTTTTGAAATAGGTGTTGTTTCAAAATGTTGCAACAATTTCCAATACTACCCAATACTTCCATGAATTTTTAGACATTCAGGCATGGCTGTAATACGTACAGCTGGTTGTGGTTAGAATCAAGATCAAAATGAAGTACCTACCTGCAACAGTAATGTCACAAGCCATGGCTAACTCCAAACCACCACCCATTGCTGCACCATCCACAGCAGCAATGGCTGGAATCTGAAGGCTTCCAACCTTAGCAACCATGTGGTGTAGCTTGGAAACAAACTGGGGGAATTTTGCGATTGGAATTGTACTTCTTTCCTTGAGATCAGCACCTACAAAACATTACAAATGGAGTCACACTTAAGGTTAAACAAATCACAAAACACATTTATCTCATAGAGAATATCATTGTTATAAATTCAGTGACATGGGATGGCTTGTAAGCAGCATCCATTAAAAAGAATAACTCACAGAATATATGATTCACAAACAGGTAACCAAAAAGCCAAAAGGCATTG
Organism: Stichopus horrens; assembly: GCA_009801055.1. Lineage (NCBI taxonomy): Eukaryota > Metazoa > Echinodermata > Holothuroidea > Aspidochirotida > Stichopodidae > Stichopus > Stichopus horrens. Next base: position 11,736 of record VJOZ01035307.1, read on the forward strand.
GTCGTTTTGATGATTCAATATGGGTGTTTTGAATGTGACATACTGCATAAGGTGAGAATAGATTGACCCAAAATGATTCTTGACCTCTAACAAAACTGA
>VJOZ01035309.1:0-17259 GCA_009801055.1 Stichopus horrens
TCCCAGAGGCACAAATTGCATCTACTTGCCTCAACACTGTAGGTACTGGCTTTGCGTAGAAATTTACATTGTGATCTTGTGTTTGACTTTATTATCCTTTAAATGCCAGACGTATTTGCTGAGAGCATTATTATGCAGACACTTTCCACTTTTTAACGATTTATTTTTACAGCTAAGTTGAAAGGAATCTACTAACCCGACATATGGTTTGATGTTTTGTTCATAAGATGCAGTCACTTGGTCAGACCACATGGTTTTGAATTTACCAGGGATCGGGCATTTAGTACATACAAATAATGTATAGTAAATATAAATAATATACAATATAATATTATATATAACAATATAAATAAATAGGCAAAGAACACACTGAAAGCTAATAGACATTAGTTTACATTGTATTCTGTGCCGTCGTACTAACTAACTACAGTAGAAATGGGCTTGATCCTATGGTAATCATTGCAGTTTCCAAACCTCGATGTAGCTACTCTTGCTGTAATACATTTACGTTCACGAAAATAATCCACGCAAGTAGGACCATTAGTAAGCAAGTAAGCACCTTAAAAAAAACATTCACAGATCTTTGATACGCAATCTTCGTGTGCAGCAGTAAAAATAAAAAGTTGCTGTATAATGTTTCTCTCCATACCCCTCCTCCCGATAAAATGTTTAGCTTACAGCTGATAATCCGTCGGCGTTCAGCGCTAGCTAGTAATGATTTGGATTTCATTGTGGAGGTTTGTACATCCTGAGTGAAAACAAAAGAAAGTAAAGGGATTTATAACATCGAGAGCTATCAATTATATAGTCATGGGTGTCACTTTGTTTATAAACAAAACCGAAGCCTGATCCACCAACAAGAGCTTTGAGACTTTCATCAACGTTGTACCTATGACTTGAGGGGTAATTAGCCTAGTTAGTATCTGCCTGGTCTTACCGCTACTATTATCCAGAGTTAAAGGGTACAACAAAAACGACATGATATTGAAGTGAGATGGAATCTTAGACAGTATGTTAAATGTCCCGTGCTGATATTCTCAATTGAAAAAAATGTATACAGGTATATATATTGAAACGGTTCTAAATATTTTTGTTCCCGGTTTCGGTCGACTTGCGGCTAAAATAACGTTCTGGGTTCTCGACAGTAAATCAAGTGAAATACGCCTACGTGCATTTCAGTTCACGGTCATATATGGTACACACCCAGCACATAGAGATAGTGCAGGGAAGTGGAGTAACTGGGACCCACAAGTATTGATGACTCACCAAAATATATAGTATTATATATAACATATTTCCAAGATTTCCCGTGAACTCAATAGGACGTTAAATGGGAGACAGTATTCTTAGGAAATTAAAGCATTAAAATTTCCAAAACAAAAAAAAGTGCTTTCAAAGAAGACCTGGTATATCCAGTCAATATTTTTTCTTTACTCAGTTTAATTGTTTTAGTTTAGTTATAATAACAAGTCAGCACAACTGTTTAGAATGTTCTTCAAACAAACCCCATCACTTCCACGTCTTTGAAATGACACTGCGGTTGTAGCTTTGTGTGAAGTTTGTTAAAGATCGTAGTAATGCTTGGTGAGGAATCCGAGATCTAGAACTGAGTCATGACTGGAAAATTCAAGATGTTTTTACAAATTTGGAAATATGAAAATCATTATTCATGCTATGGAACTAACACTAGTCTCCCAAAATATGATAATGGCTTAGATTCGAGATATGTATGGGTTAACAGATGTTTGAAATTCTCCAGACCACGTACAAAGGTTTCATTGCCTGCGAAAAATCAAATATATAGTGAAACTCCAGTCAAAAGCAAGCCATTTGATCATGAAGATTTTCATCAAACGTAATCGAGTTAGTGTGTTACAATTACTACTATATCACATGTAGATATGTAGACCGTAGAGTTTGTAGGTGTAACTTATTCAGTGATATGATCACCAAATTTAGTCGAAGTAAGATTTCGATGTTAAATACATGGCGCAGCTTTGAAACCATTTTATCAGGATTTTTGTCTGGCATCTGAGATTGCCCTGAACTTTTTCGTGCTAGACACACTCCACCAGAACATACCAGTAATCTTCCACACTAACATTTCTACGGTCTATATTAGATAAACGAGTCTTGTATCTCAGATATTATGTTGGTACCAATGCACGATATTGTCCGTATCTGACGTGCTATGAAGTCTACCAATCCAGAGCTTAATATAAACATTTCAACACCGAACAATTACTTAGAGAGACATTCAGATCTGACACTTGTGAAGAAAAAAAAAACAACAGAACATTTGCAATAAGTCATCAAATGTCACCAATCCCGGTAATCATCTTTTTCCCTAGGCGCTTGTATGTTATTCATGTATTTTGTACGCCTAGTTGGAGTAAATGAACTGAATCGTTTTTGACATGTTATACCTGAATATTCATTTATTTTAATTCGAAATGTCTTCTATAAATACGCCGTCGATTTACAAAACCCCATAACAATTGCAAAAAGCTATTAGGCTGCATAAATTCAGGAGAAAACACTTTGTTTTAGTGAGTAAACTACCTCATGAAAAGTTAACGTTGTATTTTGCCCACAGGAATTGAAACTTGTCGCTTATAATAACTTTTTAGACTAGTGTGTTGATATGTTTTTTTTTTGTTTCCTTCCTTCCATCCTTTCATTTGTTTGTAATTGCCGTTGTATTTTTTGTCAAATCTAAAGAAAAGAAAATCTTCATCGTTGTCCATCTATGTTGTTCTCTGTTTGAAATTTGGGGATCACAAAATTAACGGACTCAGTCAAAGGAGAGCAATTCTAAGTCGAAAACTTTTCCTTTTCTTCAAGTGAATTTTACCTGCATTATGCTATTGCCTTCATTTTGATTTGTTTTTGATTGCTTCACTACATCACGTGACCCAGAATCAGCAATATTCATCCATAAGATAAACTCATTTCATACACCACTGCCCATCAGAGCAACTCTGTTATTTTTGTCGTTGTGCCTTCTTTTTCTTATTACTCTCAAAATCTTGACGCTATCCCAGGGAAGATCCAGTCGATAAACCAGTGTTTGTTGTAAACAGAAAGTGCTGCGTTATGTCACTTTCAGCGATTGCACTTTACAGTGTCCACTCATGCTTGGACTTCACAGATGTGGCCGTCAATGGCTTTGACACCTGACGGGTAACATGAATTTACCTTAAAGAAGTATGTGAAATAGAGGATTTGGTATCGTAAATCGTTGATATTTTTCAAGAAGACCTTGACGAGACGTAGTTCATTTTTATCTCGTAATTGTAATTCATGCAGACAATCTAATGATACGACACTGATACAATTAAACTGTTAAGCAATATTGATGCAACTGCGGTTGGCACGTTAGTTGAGACAACATCAAATGATATTTCACTATCTTTATTTCAAATAGAACACAAACAAAGGAGCTAAACAATGAAATATTTGAGAATGTCTATTGTCCATTTAATCAGAAGATACACGCCTTATGTAAAGTACTTGCTCTTTGGTTCAAGACGTGTCGTTGTCAAGGATGCAAAACGTGGAGATACTATGCTCTGCAGTGTAATGTATTGTTAACACACAATGTGATACTTGACTAGACCAAAACTAGATGTTATACTTAAATCACATTAAACTCTCTATGAGAAAGACAATCATATGGGATATGCATTAAATCGTTATTTACGTTAATCGTTACCAACGTAGGATAATTGTCACTACACATACACTTTGTGCTTTAAGATTTCTTGGTTCATACCTTGCTTTTGATGTTAGCAGAATTCTTTATAGACTGCTTCTCGAATTAGATTGTTTTGTCCAATATCTATAATGAGGATTTGTATGTGCAAGTATCATCGTATCCAGTCCGAAGACAAAAAAGCAACTCATTTCAGATTTTAACCCCTACTACTTCAGCGATATTTATTGGCCCTACCAAGTTATCACTTTAATGGTCATTTAAACACACCTCTCTGCACCAAAACGTTCGTTCAAAATGAACAAAACTATTGATCCAACATGTTGATTTAACAGAGACAAAGACTGAAGCAAACTTGCTTTCGTCTAGCATAATCAACTGTGCCTCTTATTTGTAGAATAGAGTGGCAACGTTACTTAGTTACTTTCGTATGCAAAATGTTGTTGATATCAATGTAAACAGGTCCCTTTAACTGTGATTTTATGCTTGAATGAGACTTGTGAAGATTAATCAACATATCATCTGACGGAGCCATGAAAAGGTCACAAAAAAAAACATTTATTTGTTTCCTTTTATATATATGCTGACGAAACGGTCATCATGTGATTTATCAAGAACGATAGTGCATGAAAAACACATGGTGGTATATTATCATACATTTGAGGACCTACTTTGCTGTCATACGTGAGCATCGAGACAGCTGGAGGATGGCGCAGGATGAAGGGAGGGGTGGAGCGTGTAGGAAGGACCACCCCCCAGCAGCGATTCTGGGACCTCGAAAGAATGAAAGCCTGCGATATTAGGCGATATAAGTTGGTCTAGGGGATATTTTTCACGCAAAAATTTTGGGTACGTTTCGCGCCAACTGATGGTGGCGCTCTTCTTAGGTAGTTTTACCGTGACCTTGAACTATCATTCAGGCAATGATAAGGGTCGCATGAGCCTTACCAAAGTCACCACCGACCAGATAGATAATACATAATCTATTCCATTAACATTATATTGAAGTACAATGACATGCAAATCGAAAAGAAAATATCACATATAAACACACCGTGCACATTGACAAAAATCACGATTAATTGGGTAACGAGAAAAATACATTTTGTTGAAAAATGTTGGAAAATGTAACGACATAAAACTATCACAGAAAAACCAGAAAAATTTTTGATTACATTTGAAGGCCTTACCTGTCATATCGCATTTATGGGTTATCAGAAGAGTTGCATGCAAGTGGAGAAAGTCAACATATGTTTCTACGCACTTTCCACGATTATCCGAAAGGTAACGTATTGACTCTATCTAACAGAAGCTGAAACTAAATATTTAACGGTGTAATGCAATGATTTTGGAATAATGCATTTACTTTTGGTGTAATTATTAATCCGTCTATCTTCTAGGAAGTTTACATGAGTTTGACACAGTTTCCATTGACTGGTATATTTACTTATTGCCCTTGTAAAAGATTTGGCGAATTACACCAAAATAGATCACAAGTACAGTATGTTCTCGGGAAAAAATATGACGACAATTCAGAATGAATGTTTCGATAACACACAACTCAGTTTAATATTTTAGCTAAAAGAGCGTAATGATATGGGTCCTTTGTCAAGAATAGAAACACTAAAACTAGAAATCAAGCATGCATTTTATTAAAAAAATAACTTAAAAGTGTCTCATTGCATACATCGCTTGAAGTTTGCAACAATACTCTATATATTAGTTCGTGACTTACACCGCTGCAACTACGTTTTCTTTACCAAGTCTCGTTTTATGAAAGAACAAGAGAGGAGGCCCTTGTAAGCTCTTGCTAGGTATTTAGTCAGTATAGCAGAAATTCAATTGAGAATTGGAAACTTTTTTTTTCAGAAATGAGAACAAACATTTTCTCAGCGCTTTAGCGAATACTCAAATATTTAATAGTGTGCAATAAGTGTTCTTGAGAGAGACACGAGGTCTGGACATATCACTTAAGTGTTTGATAATAGATGGGGTATTCCTTCTGTATGGGAATGTATGTGCCAACCTAGAAAAACAAAGGTCAATTGAGAGCCCAAATTTATTAACATTCCTGCTTCAGTGATGTTATCAAATCCAGCCAAGTTGTTGCAGAACGGTCTAGTCGGAGTCAAGTTCATATCTTCAATCTTCTATGTCTTATCAAATTATATATATTTGTTGGTTATTGTGATCACAATATTCCATTGCGAATGAAGTCATTGACTATTTTTAGTTCTATCAATACATGGAAAATGATCCAGAAAGAGTCAAATTTAATGGTTAGAATATCCCAGTGTTACCTGCATTCTGAAGATTTTCGTTCTTTTTACCTTGTTACTGATAATGACCAATCGAGACAGGTGATTGTCTCTTCAATCCAAACGGAGTCATTAATAGTCTACTCTGTGGCGAAAAGTTGTTTCAATCAGTCTTGTCTTGTCTTTGCTGACTCGATTACTTTTATAAAAAAATATGTATATCTTGTAAGAATGTATTAACTCACTTGTACTTTACACTCACGTCTTACCGAGATAAATACTAGTTGAAGTGTCATGCAATGCTTTCAAATAAAGTAACCTCTCATTTGGTGTACGTCTGGAAGGAAAAGAGCGATAAGTTTGATATACGTGTTGTTATGTAGTATCAAGATCTACTGAGCACGTATTTATTGATTACCTATATGATAAAGTGGATTAGGTAGCTGCCTTCATGCATTCTGTTTCTTAGCAGATTGAGGGAAAAAAAAACAGGGNNCCTTCTAGCTTCTGAAGAAAACTGAAAAATAAGCAGCTGAACGTTTTTCCCAGATCTCGTGGTAAAGATCGGTGTCCACAATCCGGTAAAGGTACCTTTTTGCTCTACATTTAGAGCACCACTGTAGAACTTTGTTGTAAGAACTTTGTTGATTTGGTTCCGTATACATGATTGCTAAGAGATCGATGAATCTGTGTAAAAAGGATTACTTAAAATGATTTTTGATTGAGGAGAACTTTATGGCTACGTTGGCGTACCTTAGAAAATAATAATCCCCACTGAGACAAACTCCAAGGTGATCGATGGCCTTCTGCAGAGGTAAATTAATTTTTTGTTTGTAACTAATCTATTTATAAGTTTACGTAAGTTTGCCAATGCCAAACCCCTTGTTTTATTAACTGTCTTTTCTGGCAATTTTTTTTAATGGTCATATCCACCCCTCCCTGATCATCCTTTTTATCCACCACCGTGGATAGTTCAACGATCTCGAGTACAGAATTCCAAAACTTTAATCATGTGTACAACGTTTTCCAGGGATGCCTCGCAAAAAATCTTCCTAAATTTGATTTTACAAACAAGATTTTATCACTAAACTGAAGTGGTTTGATGAAAACTACTTTCAAAATTTGTTTAACAACATTAGATGTTCCTCTTCCCTTTCTTAACAAATCAATAACTACCTTTTTTGAAACGAGTACTCAGGTATCTGATCTAAGTTTGGATCTAAGAATGTCAAAATTTGATGTCCTCTGTGAGTTTTCATTCATTGTTAACAGCAAATGCCGTCTGGAAATCGTAAGTTCAAATACTTGCTCTACTGAAGGCCAAATGTACGATAAGGAATTTAAAAAATTTTTCGCTTCGAAGTATATAGCTGNNAGTCTTTTCATTCTTAGTATTTTCGCTTCGAAGTATATAGCTGTGAGTTGATTTAATTAGCTAGCCACACTGGTCACCGTGCGCTGTTTCAATATTGTAAAGTGTATTGGCAGATCTCAGGAAATTCGTTTTTGGTGTCTCTTGAAGACCATGCAAATGAGCCCCGACAAGCCGTATATCGAGGCAATGCATTCGTTTGATGGCTTTAGCAAGCAATCATACTGGACAGTACTAATTTCCGATAGTCACTTCATTGCGCAATGAAATTAATCGCTGGTGTGTTCATCTAAGTTAGCTTATTCAGCTTTGAAACTTAATTCTGCGATGTGTGGTGGATAGACAAAGAGGTGTTACTGTTTGCTTATATATGACAGTGTGGATATGTATGCAATCAGCTTTAAGATTTAGTACTCCTTCTTGTACTTGTATGTACATTACTTCATTTATAAATTCGGACCTAAACATTCATCCACTGACGAATCCAAGTGAAGCTGGTGCTAGAGCGATCATGGCCGCAACTGAATGTGACCCAAAACTTTAAAGAAATCTGGTTATTTTTTCCATAATCATACAAAGGAAAACAAAAATTTTTCGGAGAAAATCAACGTCGAAATGGTAAACTTTTGTTAAGCCAAATCGCATCTAAGGGCATTCAAGCATAAATCATTACCTCTCTATTCCCTTTCCCATCCCACATTTTTCCACAAAAATATTCCTATACACGAGAAAGTCATGTCTATTATTTTGTTTATGTTTCAACAAAGGAAACAATCTTCCACACGTTATTATTGATATCTCACAAGAAAGGCAACATTCTCTTAGAACTCACATCAGATTGTCCATGGGTATGTGTACAATAAAAGAAAAATCATATACTTAACCGCATCGACGTACATACTATTGCTTACTTTCAGCTTGAAAGCTATTATTTGAAAGTGCAATATGAGATGCATGTTAGCATATAAAAATATTTAAGATTGTCAATTCGATAGCTTCTAAAGTGAATTCTTGACAATTGTCTCGAAAGAACGTTCAAGAACCATAAAGCCTTCAACTTAACAACATTATCGAGTAAGTAAAGATCATGCCGACATTAATGGGTTGCACATCTTACCCATTCTTGAGCTGACATTTGGTGCCAACGAGTGTACGTGTTAGATACAAGAATCGTTTCTAAAATGTCTGAAGATCTTGCAAAGAACTGATTCATATATTAAACTTAAATACAGATATACCGTCGGCCTTGTAAAGAAGATTCTGAAAGTGGATTTTGATGGCTGTAAGTGGACATGCAGATGCGATGGAGTTCTTTCCTGTTTTAAAAGTACCCAATCAGGTAAACTGATCATGTACTCCGAAATCGTCTAATGTGCTATTGATACTCATACAAACAAAAAAAGAAACGAACTCGTTGAGGTGCCGCAGGACACGAGACTCTTTTTTTTCAGTTTGTAATCGATTTTAGTTTATTCTATTCGTTTTTCTTTGCGTTAATAATAAAGAGAAAAGGAGATGGAAGAAAATCGGTCACTGGACCAATGAGGGCCACAAACGGGGTCCGTCAGGTCAAAGGAAAACATTTACTGACAGTTTTGGTTATATATAATACCACACGACCGTGTCCGGCTAAAAGGTATAGTGAAGTATAATTTAGAGACTTCTTTTCCTTTACTGGAAGACAGTTTTCCCCCTCTGTTAATAAACGTGCTAAATTGACGGTTTCTCCCCCAGCAATTCCTTCCGGGGTTTCGATGGTTTCCACAAAATTCATCTTAATTCGATTTGAGTATTTTTGTTGGCGTTTAACCTGTCCATCCACATGGGCTGATTTCAACGTTTCATCTTTGGTTGTCACAAAGGAACAATAAACAAGAAGGAAAAGGGGAAAAAGAGACCGAAACATTTTAAAAGCAGAGAATTAAACTCTTGTTAAACGAGGCACTATGAGCTATATCTAAACAAGCTATAACTCATTCAGCATTGGGTAGACGGAATGTTGGATGAGCTAGTCATCTGGGTTAAATGAAGCATGTCATTTAATAGAACACAATCAGTTGTATCGAAACGAAATGAGTAAAAGAAGTTGTCAAATTTTTATGCATTATCGTAGCGTACTCAAAAGACCATTACCTTTCCATACAAGTGAGTGTACTTTAACAGACGTAGCCAACAATCTTCGCAGTAACACAATAAATAGTCTTTCACAACTATACTTTTAGAAGGACACTAACTTTCAAACATTTGAAATATAAACATGTCAAATATAGCAACATGCGATTATTACCTTTTATTGCACATCTCACGTAGTAATAAAAAAAACCATCTCAATAAAAAATCGGAGCTTTCTGCTTTAACGCCATTGTGAATTGAATAAATGAAACTTAGACTAGTTGTAAACAACAGTATTCAAACCAGACTTTGGAGAGGAGAACTTGCGTGAGCAGAATAATTTCCATCCATTTTGTGTGCAGTTATATTTGAAAGTACTTACAGCAGTGCTAGAGTTTATATTCCCCAACGGACTTGGGTCTCTGTAGAAAAGACAATGTGACTTTTATCTGGTACCGTAGACAGCCTCATGTATTATTACACCATCTTGCAATATGGTACAAGTGAATGGTCATTTAATTGCCCCAGCCTGACGCAAAATACCACACAGACTTGTCGAAGTGCAGGCCAACATATGCAAAATCAATCAGCAAATAGAGAAGACCCTGTGTGTTGATGTAATATAGTCATATGACGTTAACATTTTAACGATACAAACATGACGGTCACATTACAGGTGCAATTTGCAAGAAGCTAAATGCATTTAAGACAGCTCTTCTTTGTCGGAATTTGACCCGACTAAGCTTAATTAGATCGGGTATGCAGTTCACCTGTTTGATAATTGTTTGAAAATTGGTTTTAGGCCACTACCGACGGGAAATTATATCGAATTTCAAAAATTCTTCTCTTGCGACTTGTATGTAACTTCCTAATGGATCTGATGGGATTTAAAATAGACCAAACCAATTTAAACTGCTGATTATCAGAAGTGATTAATATGGCAAGCATAACCTGACCTAACACTTCCATGAGGTGTCTCTTATCACGGTGCACAAAATGTTCAAACTAGTATTAGAGTAGGTAGAACATTAGTTTCGAAAATACAAAAAAAAGAAAAGAAAGAAAGACGCTTAACATTGTGCAAAGGTTTAGCTTAGTATGTTAATGAAAAGAGAATTGTTTGCTTCGGCAGTCTTTTGTTCCAGTGGTAAACTTACTTAACATATATATTTCATTTTGATAATGTCAGATAAGCTAGCGCTTTTATTTTAATTTTACATACAGGATGAACTGAAAACAGAATTCTTTATTAATTAGTTCTCATTTTGTCATAAAATTTATCACGACACTTCAAATAAAATAGGTGTTTTTCGTATTTGGATAAACTGCACTGATTTGACTTCATTAGACTACGACAATGAATGTTTTTAAAAACTTTTTATTTCTTGTAAAGCTTGTTCTACCTTACTGTAACTTTGCAGAGCACCATGGGATTGAAGGCAAAATCAGTTGAGATTCCTTCCTTGCTGATCTTTTTCTATTTTTTCATCCCTGGAAAGGAATTAAGATGAACATGCATGCATATACGTTCTACCCAATGAAAACGTCGATAAGTCTAGTTCTTCTTACGAGCCCCTTTTTCCAGTCTGTGGTTTCAGACAGTGTAAACCCTTGAGAAATCAAAGAGGTAGGTATGTTTGAAATTCAACTCTAAAGTAAAATATGAAAGACCAAAATTTTTAATTCCATATTTGGAAACTGATCATTTTAGGATCAATATGTGACTATTTGCCTAACCTACCATCACCACATTTTTCTTAAAGATCTGATCTCGCATACGAACTTTAAGGGTTACACGAATCTCTTACCAAATTGGGGAATTAAAGCATGAGAAAAAAAGTAAATAAAGATCCACAGTACATCCTTTGATATGTTCTTGTTATACATAAAGTACGTGGATGGGGTCACTGATTCATATTGATGCTGGAAATTTTCTTGCTAAGAATTGTTCTCATGGCTAGATCTTTAATCGGAATTGGAGGTGTATCGAAAGAAAAGTAAGTTGGCGGTTTCGACTACATCTAACATGCATTAATAATGCAAAGGAAATTATTCTCAAGGGGACACACTCATGTATATCATGAAATGCACGAATAATGATGCACACTGAACTTAATGTGATAAGTGTAATGTCTAATAACAAGTAAGGCAAACCTGATCGAACTGCTTTTCTTCTTTTTGGTTTGAACATACAAACTTGCAAGCATTTTCAATGTACAAACACTGCAAGTAATGTTCCTTTTGATAACTATATGTAAGGTGTGCATGATTCTATAACAGTTAACAAGTTTATGCATTGCTTTACTAAAGATTTGTAGTTCATGCTAAATGACGTATCAAGACAATTGAAAACTCCATAAACTGCCGTAAATGATTCGTTTCACAAAAAACTAAAACAAAACAACAAAAAAAAAACAACATTTTCATTACTAATTGTGGATTCAAAATAACACTACATACAAATTACATACATAAAATGAAAGACGTGATTTGCACTAATGTTAAATTTTCAATTAGGTAAGATGATTAACTTATGTATCCTACTATGATGTTTTGTTTGTTGTTCTTGTTATTGAAAGGTGTGTAACAATATATACGTATAACGAATGTAATACTTCAGTTTGTACAGCACTGACGCCATTTCAAGCGTGGAGGATATATACACGCAAAGTCTTGAGCACTGTTTCTCCGTTTTGTTCATGAGAAAATATTGATATGTACTTGAAAGATTCAATTATGAAGTCTAACCCGAGGTATAAGTTCGTGATACTGCAAAGTTCACGCCATAGAGAGAACTTCCTCGTCCGAATCGATCAATGTTCACTTTCATGAGGCCAAGTCAAGGGTAGATTAAACATTCCTGTGCTCTTCAAAACATAGTAATACTGGGAAACAAAGTAGTGTGAAACATATGGGTTGATCTTGCACAGCTGTACATATCATTCAGTGATTAAAATAATCAATTTAGATAATAGTCGTCGCTGATATCTTAATTTCAACCTGACAATACGGTATTATATCTAGGAATGACATGCAATATGCTATGACACCTTTACCTTTAAATGGGAAGTGAAGAAATAAAAAAAACAATCCTCTTTTTCCTTTCAAATTTCATATAATGAAAGAAATAGAAACAACCCAAACAGGGTTTTAACATGATTTGTTCCTGACGAAGATGTAGGTTAATAGGTCACCAACTAACATTGAGGTTACATATATATGGAAAACTTTACAGAATTACATTAGAAAAACCTGGATGTTACGGAGAAAAATTGAGCTTCACAGATATTTGTTTATTTGTAGACGACACCACTTTTCCAACAGCATCAAGGACACTTCATCAAGATGACTTGTTTGACAAGGGTATATTTTAAGTAACGCAGTCGATGTAACGGCCGAACTTGGTCTATCGATTTTCTGCCGAGAAAACGAAAAGAAGAAGAGAGATTCGCATTTACCTTTGTTTACGTCGTAGATACAGATTAATGTCCATGTGATCACTGTCTTGATGACAAAAAAATCTGGTTGCTAATAAAGTACAACTCTCTTGAAAAGAAAGGGAAATGGTTAAAAAAAAACAAATAAAGTCATTTCGTTTTACATTATGTGTAGCTTTTAGTCGAAATTTATAAAAAAAAAAATAGATTCTACTTTTGGACTTTTGCAGGAAAAATATACCCGAGGAGACATATGATTTATATCGATTTACTTGAAAATACTTAGATACTTACGTTGCATCGTCATGTTCTATTACTTACACACAGAAATACAAATCAACGTTGATCAAGAGAAAAAGCCTTACATGTCAATATACTAGAAAGTTACAACTACAAACGGGAAGAGAAGATGTTTCTCGCTGTAATCGACATGACCGCTTGTTATATCGTTGTTGTATTCGTAAAATTGATGATTAAAGAATTACAAGGACAAAGAGAAGGAATATAAAGAATATAAGTAACCAATGACACTGACACTATGTTACTGTAAGAGCGACTGTGTATAAATATACCACACTGAACTGAAAATCAAATGTTCAATTATGATCAGAGACTTTTTTGGACACCTTGCCTAACATGATAAACGATAGGCATCATGATTCAACGTGTACGAATGCCTACTAAATAAGCCTCCATTTCTCAAGATTCCATACGTTAATGATGTTTCACAAGTTATCCCCTGTAGATGAAGAGGCCTCATACGAGGATTTTGGAACACCTACATACCACATAAGACATCTGTCCAAGCTTAACCATGGTGCGACTGGGACTGTTCCCTTAAAGTCTGCTACATGTTCATTCTCTAATTGATTACATATTACCGTCTCAATAAAATTAGGCACACACTGCCAAAACATCTGACGCAGTTATTTGCGGAGTTTTCTGCTTCATGGAGCATTTGCGATATCATTACTTCTGCATTATACTTAAAACGAATGTCAAAACACTACTGGGCACAGATCTCTCAAGTTGCAAGTTTGATATCTGACCATACTCCACGCCGACTTTGATGTTGCGTGGTCTTTATGTAGAATTTTGTAGAAGTCACTGCATGCCTTTTTGAGATGTCGTGTTTACAAAATTTTCACAATTAACCTGTTGCTTCCAAGCGACCTTTGACTTACACCAATTTTGCATTTGTTTACCGTCTTGGTGTTGATTGTGTTTTGCTAGGAATCTGTTACTTATCTCATATAAAGGTGTTTTAGTTGTTATCTAACCATTAAATATGTAATGTACTGCATGAGAGGGTATTATGGCTCTCTTAATAGCAAATAGAAACAGTTGCAATGGTAACATTATATTTGGTTGATATTTGATACATGGGGGTCTAACCTGGTATGGGATTTAAGGTGACCTAGAACCCCCATGTGGGTAGGCGTCAAAACGTGATCTAGACAAGTTGGGTTGTCTACAGTTCGTTTCAACGGAAAAGAAATTGAATAATGCAAATGATCATGACGCGCTTCAGAACCATCAGAGCGAATACGCGTTGATCCTAGAAATAAAGAAAAGATAATTCTGACGCACACGCGATTTCTGCACGGAAATACTTTGACTCGCACCCGTTCTACACACGTACACGCGACACTTTGCGCGTTCCTTACGTATCCATGGCCGAGTGTCCTCCTTCTACGTGTACTTGGTCGACTATGATGTGGCGTCACGTTTCAGAGAAACATATTCGGTGTGTTCAAGGACACCGTGTTTTATTTTTTTCAAAACATTGTCCACGCTAGATACATCAAATTAACAATAGTTTCTACCTGTCCCAAACATTCTGATTTTGATTTTGTTTCACTGATTTATTTGTAGTTGATTTTTTTTCGTTTGTCTTGTTTCACCCGAAGCTTGTCCTAAGGGCAGATGGGGCGCCGACTGCAATCAGCGTTGTCCTGACTCAGAATCAGATTGCAACCGATTCTGGGGACCTAAAACAAACTTGTTCATTAACGAATGCGAGGTAATCGACGGCCGGTAAGTGAAACTTTGATTTGTACTGGATTGAATGGCACTTATCTCTTTTCGTGGTGACAATCGGTCACAGTTCAAAATCAATCTCCAGTCAGACTTAGTGTTTTCGTTTCGTTATTAAACTGCAAATATGTGAAGGATCAATGGAACAAAATCGAATGCCATAAAGGGAAAATAAAGATGTCTTTCTGATTGGTACCACTAGCAACTGGCGTTCCTTCTAACACTTCTTTTGGTCTATATAACATTTCATAATTATACCATAATGTTGAGCGATATAAATGGCTAAGATTTCAACATGCCCTAGCTTCTTGCAATTGTTAGTTAAATTTCACTGACCCCCATTCCAGTTGTTCCGTAATGCCAAGTAAAAGTTGATTTTGGAACTCTTGATTAGTGAGTCACTAATGATACGACAAACTCCCGCTAGTGCGTTGGCTGCAAAGGCTTGGTCAGGAACATCTACAGCCAGGCTATGCCCCTTATATCTCACTGGACTATATATGTATGTTCAAACCGACATGTCTATAGGCTTGTTAGCATCTTCTTTTGTTTTTTTTTTCCTCCACGATTACCATACGGAAGGTATGAAAAGTCAATATCGAGTTGAACGTACACGGTACCTTACTTTCGATAGCCTTATCTTTTGTTCGACATTCATGACACGTTTTGGGTCTTCGTACATCGGTCACTTTAATAGATGCAAAGCAAACGACACGATGCATGATTCGAATTCACTTGCATAAAGACCTTCTCTTCCATCACATGATAAGCAAAAGGTCACATTGTGACTTATAAGTTAATACACGGTGTGCTGTCTTGGAAACAGAATTTGGGTTTGCAGTGAAAAGTATACAAAACATACATCTTTCAAAAACAAATATTTAGAGTTCATTCATTTACTTCTCCATTTATTCATTTGCCTCATTTTATTTGTTGGTTTACATGTTTTGTTAATGTCTTTTTTTTTCTCCCTCACAGCGGGTAAGGGGCAGATAAGAAGTGGACCGCGAGCAAAGGTTTCCCGACTCCGAATCAGATTATAACCGATTACTGTAATGTACTGATTACTGTAATGTTACCGATGTACTGTAACGGAAGACGTATAGTTAAAAGGCATATTATGTAAAAGATAAAAAAAAAAAACTTAATGGACTGACTTCTTTCACCGATAATTAAAGGAAAAAGGAAATTCCATAAATCGCCATCTTATCACCATCCTCTCATCCTAGGTACCCGAAACCATTTGGTTGATTTCCAGTATGTAAACGTGACATATGTAACAAAATGGACAACGAAATCGATGATCTGTGATCAGACTAGCACAAATCAAATTGCATATCTCTTTTTCAGCTCATAAACGCGTCTGCTGGATCGTTCACTCTCCCCACTTGCCCTCCTCTTAACCTCAGTCCTTTTGGTTAAGTTTCCAGCAGGAGACGGTGGTGATTTTACAATAGCTCCAAATCGCTGAGAAAGTGGTAGATATGTTACAATGCATGACACAAACCACTGTATTCAGAGCAATGTCTCTACATGGATATGTATTGTCCAAAATAGATCATATCAAGGAGTGGGGGCAAACAATAGTTTTTCGAGGGATAAACGTTGTGACTTGCATAAGGCTTATATCTTCTATATCTGTATATCTATTGCTTTGGTAATGAGTAATTTCATATCCCTTTTTTTTGTTCCTTTTTTGTTACTTAATAAAGTATATTAACGTGAAACTTGTTACTACTGGTCTACCAATCAACAATTAAGTATAATTAGAGAACAAGAGAGGGTGAAGCGATTACATTTTTGTTGTTTTTTATTTGTTTTAGTTCGCCTGCATTACACATCCTTTTTTATGTTTAAGACTTTAACTATTAAAACAATATAAATACTCGTATTTGAGGACAATTTTGTGTTGCCATTTCTGTGTAGTCCAAATAACTTTGATAAGCTCTTGAAAATCCATAGATTCTGCATAAATCATTCTCTCATTGGGTGTCACAGTATCTTCACCCCTCCCCTCCCTCCACCCCCTCCCCTCCTAATAACAGATACAAGTAAACCCTCGTCATATTCCGAGCCGTAAATCTTCGTAAGTGTAGCGAAATTTGTTAAATCATAAGTTTAGGTCATCAACACAGTCACATCTCAACCCAGTCCAGCCAGCTCTTGAAATTACAGTCTAAAGGCGCGTTCACAATACAACGATATCGGATCGGATTACGATCCGATTTTTTTTAATTTTAGGTAAATATCTTCTGCATGTCTGATTAAAAAAAACCAAAAATTTGTCAACTTGAATAAATACATGATCTGTACCAGAGGACTACGAAA
>VJOZ01035321.1:0-14085 GCA_009801055.1 Stichopus horrens
TGCTGGGTTTGTGGGATATTTATATATTTTGGTTAGGGTTTTTGGGGGGTCTGAATTACAGGGCATCTTATGGGGCTTTTGTCCTCCTTTGCCCTTAAACTTGTTATGTTATGTTATGTTAAGATACTGAAGAAACCCTGAAACTGCTATGCAAATTTTGAAACAAAATTATTCACTAGTTGTGCATTCAGAAATAATAAGCTACACCCAGCATACACCAATACAGTCACCGTAATGTAAGTTTGGCTAGACGTATCTACTTAGCCTAACCTAACGTAGTACTGAACGTAGTTTATTATGGTAGTTAGGCTAGGTCAAGCCTAACTTCCTGCCGAAGTAGGTTTGAACTAACTCAGTAACTGTTGCACTGTGTTGTTTGTTACACTTCACTTCAATGTTAGGCTAGGACTGTGTTTCTAGTACCATTACAATTAAAAGCAATAACCCATCACCCTATGCTATCTTTTTGGCTTCAGTTCCAGAAAGCACAATTCTCAACTGGTTCTAGCCTACTGTAAATGACATAACTCTTTGATTGACAGCAATTTGAAAGATGTAGAGTAGCTCATATTACACATCCTATACAGGGATACATTGTATTGATTACACTTGTGGAAGAATTTTAGATAGTTCTGAGACAGTGAGAACTGAACTAGATGCAAGTGGTTGGGAGAATTGAAACTGTCTGGGGTGATAAGTTCTTGCCTTTAACACTGATTTGACAGCTGGATAATTAGTGTTTTCACGGGGTAAAATATTTGTACCTGGGTACCCAAATATCATTACTAGTCCCCTACCTAGTTGTCAATGTGCAACTTTGTTTGTGCTCTTGAAATTGTATAGGCCTAATCAATAATTTACAAAACAATCCTCCCCCCATATCTCTATATATCAGAGTTGTAATGAAGTCACAATTTTGATGATTCGAGCCAATTGGGTCAAAAGACTGGATTTGAGTCATAAGTTTGAAAAAATGCAAAAGACTTGACTTGAGTCAGTATGTGGGATAGACTGAACTCA
Source organism: Stichopus horrens (assembly GCA_009801055.1). NCBI lineage: Eukaryota > Metazoa > Echinodermata > Holothuroidea > Aspidochirotida > Stichopodidae > Stichopus > Stichopus horrens. The sequence goes on from VJOZ01035321.1 coordinate 1,021, forward strand.
ACTCACTATACTGAATGACTCTACTTGACTCGAGCCTTTTCACACTGTGACTTGAGTCAAACTATCAATGGTAGTAAATGCTTTTTTAGTGTACATTTCAAGAAATGCAAGACCAGTCAATTGGAAACTGCCATAGAACAGCTGACCCATTGTTATTGAGTTCTGTTACTTTGCTAAGTGGTATTGCGTTAAACTATACTTTGTTTTTGAAGTGACGAAAGTCTTTTCATTTAATAAAAGTTACTGTTGGATTGCTTCAAACAAGTACATGATTGTTTGATGTTTGTGTATGTATGCTTTCTCATAATGTGTCTAGATTCTTAGTCACTGTGATCATACACCTATGGTGTCAATCACCAAGTGTGTAGGCCATAGATTATGTACAGTATGTTACATTTACATCAGCTTTACAAAATTGTGTTTCAATGCTAAGTGCATATGTACAGTAGGATTTTCATGTTTGATGTTTATATTCCCCTTTTCCTGTAAGGGGGTTGATGCATACATGTACATAATTGGGATATGTTTGACAAATACTGGTGTCACTAATGATTGGAGGGTGAGGACAAATTGTTCAAATTTTACTGATTCTGGGGGATTCTGTAGCCAGTGTGTCAGGCTATTCTAGTTCAGTGAGTCACATCAGTTGGTGCAGTTAGCACTATGTTTGATACTTTGCAAAATGGTAGCATGATTCTTAAGTGATTATCTTGATTACTTTCCTCATTTTCTTGAACATATTGATTAAAAAGCATTAATGAAATCATTTAACAAAAGCAATCAATGTATCTTACCCTCTTGAACAGCTACAAAATGGAGGAACCTGCGCAACCAAATGTAAGGATTGGCAGGTGGTGGGTGTTATCACCCTGTGGCTAATAATGCCTAATTTCGTATTGCTAATCTTATAGGTGTCCTTACTGATGTTAATCAACATATACCTATAAACACAACCATTACCTCTCTTAGAAGATCCTATTGGGGTGACCTATTGGGGCGACCATTGTTGGGACACGTCTCTCTAACATGTGTTATAGATAACCTTGGCAAAATAAACACAAATACAGGTGCATGATTCTGTGCTGGTAATTTCTCTTTTGAGACTGACACACATAAGACTAGAGGCTCAGGCTATTCACAAGGGATGGTTTGTCTCAGAAGAACAATAGCAATTATCTAAAGTTCATCTGCAACCAGCACTGGAGACATCGAAACAATAATAGGACACAACCGTCTAAGATTTGAACCTCCCAATTTATTTAAACCCTATTACTAAAAAGAAATTAGAAGACTTAAAAATACTAAGTACATTTAAACTATGTAAACTCCAGGTTTGACACACTCCTGCTTTGTGTCTGCTCACATGTAGCTTTCAAACACAACATGCAATATCATGTAAACAAACTTAACCTTTGACCCACCTAGGTGGTCCTAATAACAATTGAATATCTGCACACCAGGCTAACACTAGCCAACACACAGTATAAGCACATAAATAGCCATATCACACTAAGTTAGTCGACAACACACACTTTGAGGAACTGCACATCATTAACCCAATTAGGCATTAGGCTTCACAGTACACACACTCGGGAGTGTAACTGTCATAATACACAATAACAGTATGCCTTCCTTCACTTAAGTCACATTATTCAGAAAGATGCAGAACTCTTTGACATATGAATGAAAGGTGGAGGCACAAGTCTTGCACCAACATCGGTTTTAGGATCTGGGTTGACCAAGTCAGTATGGTTAACAATTGTTTAAATAACTTGCTTGTCTGATTTAGTATTGTAGATCAGTGGTAGGTCAATTTGCTCAACTGACTCGAGCTGACTCGAATAGATAGAGTGACTCGACTGGACTTTACTCTAGTGTGGTTGGACTCGAGTTCTGCTGAGTGACTCGACATAATCCTGAAAGACTCTGGCACGACTTGACATGACTGGACTAGTGAAAGGCTCGATTTGAGACTGGAAATTTAGTGACTCAATGACAACACTGCTCTTTAGTGGATGACAAAATATTGAGGGCTTACAGTATGTCCCACCTCACAGGTAATTGTTGTTTGATTTTTTTCTCTTGTTTCATAGCAATTGATTAGAAGTGTACTCCCTAAACAAACTATAAATGCACTAATACTGTAGTAACAGATGGGATGTCACTTGGTACTGAAATAGATTAGACATGTGCAGTAGGTGAGCGGAACGCAATTGCATGTGGCAAAGTGAAGTTAAATTTGATTAATTACAATAAATTGCAAGTACTAATTTATGCCTAACCTATACTGTAGCCATGAGCCTGAGATGATCCGTTTGAAACCAGTTTGGACACATGTAGTGTTACTTCACATGTTCAAATGTTTAACTATATGGCAAGTTGTTAAAAGTAACAACATGCTGGATCATACCTCATTTACTGCAACATGCAACATGATCAGTGGACTTACCTTCTGACTTAAAACTTCTGCTGGTTGAAAAATTTGTTCTGATGTGCAAATGGCTGGGCTCGTGAAACAAAGTTAAGAGACATTGGCACCTGTAGTGTTAAGTGACAATGCTCCAATAACAACACTTTGGTCTGCTGTTTGCAATTCTGATTTATGATGTCTTAGTTGATTTAGCTAATCTAACCACTCCGACTTTCCATGCTTCAATGAATCAACAAAACATTAGCTTGCTCTACCTTATCAAAGGGCCCCATTAGCTTGAACTTACAAAGGCTGTCAAAAATGCAAGAGATATGCTGCAATGTGTAAGATACAATATAAATCAGTTTATTGCCACCATTTAGTTCAGTAAAAGTAATTTTGTTGAATTCAGAATTGAATACACATTGATATTACAATTATCCTCACAACAACCATATAAAAAGATTGTCGTCGTTACTGTTCAAACTTTCATACATAGACCTTCTGTCTCTATTCATCTTATTCATGCACACGTCTGTACGTACGGTATTCTCTCTTTACTGTATTTAGCCTAACAGCCAAATATCTGTATGTACGGTACCTGCAAACAGACCAGCTAGTTATTGATCAGAGCTTTTTTTCTTAAAGAATAGCCACTATACGATGAATAATGTGCAACACAATACAACTGTGGTGCCATGGTCGGATCAGGGAGCTTTTGTAGATTATCCCCTTTCCAATTTAACTCTATATGAGTGTACTTAGATTATGAAAGGAAAGCTGTCTACCCACGACCTGCTTTGATGTTGCCATCAGCCATGCATTCACTGAGGAACATCTACTCCTAACAATGGGTGCTATTCACAGCGTCTCCCTGCAAGCGACTGTGAGACCCTGCATAAGAAACTTTCGACAAGATGCCTTAGTACTTGTTGGCAGTATCATTTTTTTAGGCAATTGTGAGATTAGAAATTTTAGAATGAACAGCACATTTCAAGGACAATTTTCATTAGTTTTTTTTAAATGGTACTGGTTCTGATATGTCAAGTCAGTCCCAGACAGATTTGTAAAGTTATCGGGTAGTACAGGTAATAGTAATTGAAAAATGAAAATTGGTACTGAGTTGAAGTGGTTCCAATATTACCAGTACCAACTTAAGTACCAGAATACCATCCAACCCATTGACTGAGTTATTGTCTCTGAATTTTGATTCATTTAACAGATTATGCAAACTCAATCAAAGCTGGATACTCTATCAAAGAGACGAAGTTTACCACCTCTTAACCCCCGTAGTGAGGAAGATTCCTCCAAAAGGAGTGATGGACCAGCTAGAAGACCTAAGAAGAAGAAAAATGCAGGTATGGTGAATGTCATGTACAGGACACCTGCAGCTGGTAAGAGAGATACCAAAGGGTGGTTCCTTGATAGCTTTGATGATTCAAATTGTGCTTTTATTTGTTGGAAAATTCCTAGTGCATGATGTATGTGCATTACACCTATCCTCATGCAATCTATACATACAGTACAGTATGTATGCTAATCCAATCAGGGAATTATTACTTAGATTGAGATGCAACAATTTGAAGTAAAGTTTGCAAAGCTAACGTCACACAATAATCTGTCTTTTGATATGATCTTTCTTGACATTTCTATCAGACAAATGAGATTAGAAAGTCAACTCACTATGGTATTTGTTGTCTGCCATAGTACAGTAGGACTGGGAGGTTTTCTGCACTACCACAGTGTTCCCATTCATATCCCGCTTTTTGACACTCTGTGACGCATATTGCACAGTAGCATTTTAGGTTGTATTTCAAAACATTAAAAAGAATAGATCTTTATCTCCCTATTTCAAAAACCGTCTGGAAACTTCTCATGTAGTTATCAAATTAAGCCTCTGCATCTCCAGCTCACATGCAAGACATCCTTTGTTAAGAAATGTTTGGGTGAATAGACACAATGGAGGTCAAGTGATGAAGAACCATTTCAGCATGGTAAAGTTAGACCAGAAAAAGTCATTGATATTGCTTCAAAACTTGAATACCCAACAACATGCTGCACTTTTCATGTTAACCAATCCTTATTTCATACCTTTTTGAAGCTAGCATACATTGTGTCAGTTAAAAATATGTCAGAAATGATTGTGTAAAGCCTTATGAAAATGTACAAAAATTCATACTTCCTAATATGGTGAGGTATTTACAATTAGCGTATCTCTCCAATTGCTTATTTTATAGCTGAATCAACCTCCAGCAAGTTTGCATATTGTGGGCTTCATGTTCTACATTCAAAGAAACTGTCGAATGTTTTTAGTGTTTAACAGTCCTTTCGTTTTAAATATTTGGGTTCATGATTGGAATTTATAAAAAGATGGCTTTGCAAAGAGCAAGGTTGAAAAACATTGTGAACCTGATTAGTGAGAAAGCTTGATGCTCTTAGGATCTCCTGCAAGTCTGGACAATTTTTTATTAGCAGAAGGAGAAAACAATGGGCTTATACTAGGTTAATAAAGAAATGGGAAAATCTTTGGGGACTCAAAAATAAGTTAAGGAGAGCAATGAAAATTATGAAAAAAAAAATTTGAAAAGAAGCTCTTGATTGTTGTTGCTTACGATACTCACGTAGGTAAATAGTTCAGGAATTACCCCTGTGATTAACCACAAAGTCCAGGGCATATCCACAGTGACAATGCAACTTTGTTTGCAATTTACAGAAATGTATTAATTAAGAATATTGACACTGTCTGATTAAACTTTCATTTTAACAGATTTTTCAGAAACAAAACCTTCAGCAGGTGATGAAACAAGCTTATCTGAAGTTGTCAAGGGTTTTATAGAAGAGGAGAGGAGTGATACAGAAAAAACAAAGAAGAAAAAAAGACAGTCTTACCCATCAAAAGATCATGATGACCTAGGTAAAACTCATTAACAAACTGTGAACATTTTATATCATTACTGCATTTCACTTGTCAGAGGTCAATATTATTTGCATTATCTTTTTTCTTGTATCTTTGGCTTTAAATGGTTGGGAATGGGTTATCATCCAAACCTGCATGGGACCTAAGTTGCATTTGAACCCATCAAGGAACAATACATGATAAATACTCCTCTCTCAAGACATGGTTTGAAGACACTTTTTGTTCTAGTGATAGCCTTGCAGGAGGAGGTACTTTACACTGTGATTATTGAATGCAGATTTGGAAGCAGGATTTTTTTTTTTTTAAATATTGCAACTCAAACTATAATGATCATGTCTGCTTTAGTCTACAGTTTCTTCCATAATGCATGATGTCACTGAATCAGGGAAGCCTAGAAGAATAATATTTTACCATGTTAGTTCAGAGGGACAGTTTTCTGTTTACAGAATGCAAACTTAGCAGTCTTAGGTACAGTATTAACCCCTTTAATTAATGTATTCAGAAGTGCAGAAGGAAGTCTCATATTTGATTTTTGGTCCCTTGCATCGGCAAAGGAACCTACTTGTGTCTGTGTGTGGCAGTTGCTTGGGTACACTCTAACTCTTGAAGGGGAAGTCATATGAGAGTCAATCTTGGTATGTAGATCTGCCATAGTGAGAAGTTGTAACCTGCTGATTTTGGTGGAGGTCAAGACCCTCTGGGGCACTGGAGGAAAAACTCTGAGAACATTTTAAACTTAATATCTCAAGGTAGAAAGCTTCAAGAGATTTTATTCTTGACACATGGATGCATTTTTGTGAAAAGATACATGTGATTTGTTTTGATGGAGGTCAAGCAAGAAGGAAAGGATAGGGGCTCATGACGGCCTAAATCGTGATATCATGGCACTCTTGGGCTACCATACCACTTTCGCCATAACTCCTATCTGCTACATTTAATGCATACAGTACTGTATCATCGGTATTGGGGAAATTTGATCTTTCAGTGCACTGTCTACATGGAACTGACATGCATGTTGGCCATTTCTTCTATCTCTCCACCTCTCTCTGCTCCGCCCCCCCCTCGCTCTGTCTCTCTTGCCATGGATGCTTATATGGTCCATTAATAAAATCATTGAGTTTGCTTTATTGTAAGCACATTTGGGGGTTCTATTTAGTAAGTAAAAGGGGTCTACACATTTGTGACTTATACTACAGTACATACCCTGTGTGAGCTGTAATTGTGATGAGGCTTTCAGCTTTCAATGTATTGACCTTATCTGTTCACAATTGCCATGAATTTCTCTCTCTCTACCAATGTTTGATACCTTTTCCTTGAAACGTGGGGACAATGATCCTTGGTTTATGAGCTTTTTGTGAGTGTACAAAATGTTGATGTGAGATGTCACTTGTGGTCTATGGGTCTTCCAAAGAACGCATGTTTGGAAGTACACCAATTGCGTATCAGATTTCACTACAACTAAGTTGAGATTCTATCACACTATTAATATGGTTGTGGTACCTGTTCAGTATTTTTGGATCCAAGGTCTAAATGGACCATACAGACCATTGCATTAAATGATGCAAGATGCAAACTTCTACAGATAATGTGATGCTAAGTTGAAGTGTCACATAACTACTATGGTATTAGTTCATTCAACATTTTCAGGAGTATTGGGTCCAAGTTATGAAGTGAGCCATTTTATGACATTGTGCAAAATGCTACTAATGTATTGTTTGGTACAAGTTCAGGTTGTACCACATGTATGGTATTTCTTTCTGGATGTTTGGTATGTTTAGGTCCAAAGACCCATCGTCTTTAATTGACATAGTGTGGTATTAATAATTTATTGGTGGAAGGTCCCTGTGGCCATTTGTAAAGTCATGCAAAGTACTTCTTATCTTACATATTGTATGTAACACAGTTGATGGCTTGTTACATTAGTACTATGGAAGTGGTTTCATCTGAGTTTTTGTTGTGTTTTGGGTCCAATGTCCAAAATGGGCCATGTGGGCCACTTTATAAAATCATTAAATGTGTTTCTATTTAATTTGCCCCTCACTTACCTTTCTCAACACTACAAATGTACTCCCATCTATCTTGCCAAGAGTCCTGGTAATTTTTAACACTGTCCTTGGTGATGTCCAGCCTAATAGTGGACTAGCGCCTCCTTCCCAGTCTGCCATCCCAATGTTCTTAGAGTTTGGAGATTTCCAAATTCCTTATCAAGATCTATCTTGGCTAATTTCCTTCTTCTTGTTTTGCTTGAGACGTGTTTTCAGTTAGAAATAAATTTTCTTTAAGTTACCTCTGATTTTCCTGCTAAAGATCCCTTTCGTTATTGCATTTTTGTGTAGAAAATTTTGATCTGGTTACATAGATTTTTTGCTATGTTTTGGAACAGGGCCCACTAACGTGAAATTACCTTCCCATCGTGCATTTGCATATACAGCCCCTCTACAAGTCTTTCATTAGACATTTCTTACTTGGGTTACCTTTTGGCTGTGTTACCTTAGGTCTCTCTTTTGTGAGAGAGTTTGGTTAGCTGTCCTGCTCATTCCCGCTCCCAGTGTGACCTGCAACTCCTCAGTAGGTGCTGTTTTGCCAGGACCTGGACCCCTTAAGAGGCAAATAAAGAAGGCATTACCCTTGTCAAAGAGTAAGTCTCTCGCAAAGATGAGGAAGGGAACAAGACCTATGGATCACAGGCCGGCTCCAACACCTACCCTGTGCATGGGACACAAAGTGGCTGCGGTGGCTCCACCAGCTCTGAGAGAGTGTGCCAGCCCTCAGGAGAGGGAGTCACATCCAGATCTGATATTTTTCTTGGATCACGGTCCCGTTCCCGAGCATAGTTCCTGCAGAGATTTTCAAGAATGGAAAAGAGTGTAGTCATCTCCGACTCAGACTCTGATGAGAGGTCTAGAAGGTGCAGAAAGTCCTCAAACTTTGATGAGGAACCAGTTTGGCTTTCTAAACTGACCAACCTGGTTAGCTCCACTACTTAAGAGAGGAGTTTCATCCACCCTGGTTTCAACACTGGTCCTGAAGCAGTCAGCCCACCACGACTCCTGGATCAGTGCTCAAGGAGTGCCCACCTCATCTTGGAGTGCCAGAGGTGGGGGGACTTATGGAATTCGCCCACCAATGGGCAAATACGGGGTGGACCCCAGGGTAGTCAAGTCCATCAGGTGCAGCTACTAACTCAGATTCATCTGACATTTGCCTATTGGTTATTGTTCTTCCTCACCACCAAAAAAAATTGGGCCGGGGCAACCACTCTTGGGTCTAAAGCCTCTAAACCAAATTTTTTTCCACCAAAACACTTCTGCATGGAAACTATGTCAATCATTCTGCCAACCCTGAAGGTGGGGTCTTGGGCAGCGAGCATCGATCTGAAGGATGCATACTTACACATACCCACACACAAGGACTTTGTACGTTTTCTCGACTTCAGATACCAAGGGAAGATCTTCATCTTCAGGGCCTTGCCCTTTGGCTTTCAGCATCACCTGTGTCTTCACATGAGTAGGGGGAACGACCTTCCTAAGAACTCAAGCCGTTTTGATATTTGCCTACCTCGACCACTGGCTCATATTGGGGCAGTCCATGCAAGAGCACATGAATATGTCTACCTCATGCTAAGTACTGTGGAGCGAGAACGCTGAATAGCATACTATGCCAAGTCATGATGACAGATGGTTCAACTGAGGGTTGGGGGCACACACCAAAGACAAGACAGTAGCTGGAGGAGTCTCTGTCAGAGAGGGGGCCACACATCAACCAACTGGAACTCCTGGCCACAGACCGTGATTTAAAAGCGTTTGAGACCATCCTTCGGGGGCATCGAGTCACAGTTTTTTTCTACAATATGACAACTGTCTCATACTTAGGGAAGGACTCACTCCCCCCTCCCTCAATCAAGCAGTCAAAGAAATCCGTTTGTGGGCAACCAACAGAGATATGCTGCTATAAAAGAGCTTCTCATGTGGAGAGGACAATGTGCTGGTGGACGCTCTCTTGAGAGGAGTATACAACCCCAATGATTAGTCCCTGCTTCAGGAGACTTGCGACACCCCCTCCCAGCAGTGGGACAGGCCCCATGGCATTTGGATCTGTTTGCAAGGAAGAAGAATGCCAAACTTTCGATCTTTTGCTCAAGGAGGTTCCACTGTCAAGCGTCGCAAGTGGATGCGTTCTTGTACAGCTCGGACGGGATAGAATCTTACACCTGGCCCCCCTGTGCCAAATACACAAGGTCCTACTGAAGGTGAGCCAGTTGTGGTGCAGAATAATCCTATTAACCCTGTTCTGGCCCAAATGCCTTTTGTTTCAGGATTTGCCAGATCTGTTTGTTGATGTTCTGGTTTTCCTCCCAGACAAGCCCAGCAAGATGGGAAAGGCCTCCAGCTTCTTGCATGGAAATTATCAGGAGATGTCTCCGGGAGGAGGACTTTTCAGAGAATGTTGCATCCCTCGCCACTATATCTAGAAGGGACACACGCTTCGTACGTACAATTCGAGGCTCCAACAGCTTGTTGCCTGGGGACAGCTCAGGAGCATATCTTGTTACAATGCCCTTCTAAAGGAGGTATGCAATTTTATGAGAACTCTGTTTGACAAGGGAAAGCAGATGTTAACTATCTGCAATCACTGTACAGGTGAGCTGCGGTCTAGAGGCTTTGATGACAGCTCTACTTTTGGCCACAAAAAAGTGATTACTCACCTCCTCAAGGGAATGTTTATCTCTTGGCTGGTGAAGAAGGGACTGGCCCCCTGCTGGGGCCTCTAAGAGGTCCTGTGTGACTTGGCACAGCCCCGTACAACCCCTCCATAAGGCAAGCTTCCTTCATCTTAACGAGACGGTGTTTCTGATTGCTGCAGATTCTGCACTTTGCCTTAGCTGTTTATATGCACTTATTGTCAACCCAGGACACTGAAGGTTCAAGAATCACAGGTTCATTCTCATATTTCATCCAGACTTCATTCCCCCAAATCATACGCTTCAATTCGTAGCTGAGTCTTTCGGATATGCAGTGTTGGGAGTTCAGGGGGGGTGCATCTACCCCTCTGGCCTCCCGCCACTGTAACCGTGCTACTCAGTGCATTTGTTGGGTTGAGGCAGGTAAGTGAGAAGCGAACTAAATATCCCCAAAATCACCTTGTTTTGTTGTTTACGAGTGACTCACTTATCTCACTTATGACACGACTGTGGACTGGTTGCGTGACTTACGAGACTGGGCAGCTGTTCTTTCCATTGCTACCAGCATACAGAAGGCTCATCAAATAGAGTTTTACACAGTGAGTTGGTGTCAGGGCATTTTATTCTTGTGTAAGTCGTTCTCTTTTATGCCTGTGTGCATCATATGCTTTTGCTTATTTACTATGCCTCTCTATTTGTTGTTAAGTACCTTCTCATGCCCGTCTGTCGGACGCCACTTTGTTACAGGTCTCTGGGGGTGTTACATGGGTATACACATCAATCATCAGATTTTATGTTACAAAAGTGGAAGGTCTGTCATGTTAGCACGAGCGTAAATGTAGCATGTTCAGTATGTGAGGGATCATGATCAGAAATGGGCCTTATAGGCTGTTGTAGAAGTAATGTAAAATATTCCTCTTGATTTAGTTTACATGACTGTAGATCTGAGCAAGGAAGCACAGTGCCCTTGGGTTCTTGTTTATTCCTTGCTTAAGGCAAGCAACCAACGGAAGTGATGGTGATGACACATGCATGTGATCCACACAATGTCAAGAAAGCAAAAGTTAGTGTGTTGATTGTCCGAAGTAAATAGATGATCCCTGTTCTTTTTCACAGAAGTCAAAGGTCATTTGACATAACCAGAGTGTAAAGTATGAAAACCCATTTAGGAAGTTAAAAATTTTAACATTATACTGTAGCTCTTGATGAGTAGAATGATTACAGTACCTCTCTGTCAATTTGTTGACATATGAAAGTATGAAAGTTGCCAGTGTATGAATGAATACTCAAACTTAACTATGTTGCAAATTTTTTTATTTCAAATGTCAAAGATTGTATGTTTGGTTTATAACTATAGAAGGAGATCAAGTGGAGGAGAGTCAGTCCATGGATAGAAGAGGCAAGTCACCGACTGGTCGAAAAAAGAAAAGAGGTAAATATTTCAGTAGATGTGTAGAGCTCGAAAGTAGGGTTGTGTTGTAGTGTTTTCATTGATTCCGAAAACTCAGAATCGGATTATTTTTTGCCATACCCACCATTTGCCTGAGCAAAATGACGGCTTTACTGTTATCATTGGTTCTCCCACAGTACTGAATATCACATCTGTGTGGAGGAATCTCACTAGTACACTACATACATTTGCCTACACCTCATGAATAGGACCACCTATTTTTGTTGAGAAAAAGTGTAAAATTCCATTTTGAGCTACAGTATTTGCTGTGTATGGTAAGGTGAAATTTGGCAATCTGACACTGTGTTCACTCAGATGTTGTGTCGTTTTCCACTTAATGAAGGAACTGGGTAGTAGTTTTGGATTTGGGTTATGAAAAACTTGTACCTGGGTTACCCATGAAAACAGTATTGTAGGTTTCTCTTCATACAGTAACCATTCAATGGGTCCTATTAACCAACCCGCTGACGGTTAATCGGGCATGAAAATGTCGTGTTGGAAGAGCACCACCACTTCCCAATGTGGAAGTTGATACAATGAAAATGGTGCCAAAGTTGCAGGTAGCAATAATTTAGTTAAATGGTCATCACTTTTCATTGTTTGTTAGTGATGAAGTTGTATTTAATTAGTAGATGAATATTTTAAGTGACAAAAAGTTAACATGTAGAATTATGGAGCAATGGCAACATGAGGACTCACATGCTAGTGAACAAATGCATGGCTTTTTGATTCTTACAGGTTACCTGTATGTTCAACAATAACTAGTAAATACAGTTATACAGTTCCTTGAGAAGTGTCACTCCAGCTCAATATTTTTAAATAATGAAAAGATGACTGTTTCTAGAAGATTCTGTGTGTTTTCCTTTGTTAATATCATACAATGTTTGGCCCGCAAATGCAAACTACCGTGCAACTGACATTTGACCATAAGTAACTGAATGAAGTAAAGTAAGTAGTAGAGTAAGTAAACTTTATGAATCTTGAAAGAAAACTACATGTCTGCATCATGGGCATCAATCTGGGAGGGACACATCCCCCCCACATTTCAGTATGTGGGGGACATGTCAAATGTCCTCCTCCCACGTTTCATGAAGGAGAAATGTTAGCCAACATTGAACGGGGAAGCGGGTGTCCCAAGGTATTTTGTCCAAGATTGTTTGAGTTTTTGGGACTAATTTTGGAGCTAATTGTTGACAGAAAATTGGACATTTTCGGACAAGGTGCATAATAAAAATTAGTTTTTGAGCTCTATGGATCTGAGGATTTTCAAATTCAAGTATTCTGAATTTCGACTATGAACATAAGAAGTTAAATTTTAATTTGGGATTCTATTTGTATATGTTTTGTTGAAGACTGATGGTCATGAATGAATAGACTGCTTCATGGTTTTGTATCGGGACAGAAATGATTGGGATTAGAAAAAAATATTGATGGGCAACTGTTGCATTGTGCCGCAAGAGGAATGTTACTTGTAAAATGATGGTAGGAATCCCACTTATAAGATAATCAGAATTAACTCCATGGTCTACCAAAATGCATAAAAGTCAGATCTGTTGAATTCAGCTTCGTATTAAAATAATGGTAGAATGTTAGTAAAGGCTGGTTTT
>VJOZ01035322.1:438-12892 GCA_009801055.1 Stichopus horrens
TTGGGACACTTTGTCGAACGTTGCAAATATAACACTGAATTTTAAGTGAGAGGATAACATGAGACCCCCCACCCCTTTCAATGTTGCTCCACAGAAGTGAATGTACCCTTTGAGCAGCAATCCTATAGCCATCATTGGACGGGGGCACGGGGTGTCCCAAGGTATTTTGTCCAAGATTGTAGAATACTTGGTCCACAAATTGGGAGCAAATATCACACGACATTTGTGACTTGATAGCACAACTTTTTTTTTCAATTTCTGTATATATGAGGTTCTTCTGACACTCCCAAACATGTTACCCACCAACTTGACAGTGAGATGTATTTGAATATTTCAGGAAGTATGAAGTATCTTTCATTCTTTTGGCACTGGATTGACAAGAGGAAAAAGTTGCCGTGAATGAGGAGATAAATTTGAAACTGAAACACTTGTATATTCCTCATTAGAATTTTAATGCTAATAAGAATTTTAATGTAATACTCTTGACTGGAAAGGAGATAAAATTCTCCACATATGGATGAAATATCTTTGAGGTTCATGAATAAGAAATGCTTATTCAGTAATGTAGTTTCTTCAGTTTGTATTACTGACACTCTAGCACACATCATCGTGCTAGTTGCTGCTGCGAAATACAGCCTATCAGTTAGGACTAACTGAGTTGCATAGAGGTTTTAAACTTCTATGTTTATTACATCTTCAACATGAGAGATACAAGAAAAACAACAAATGCCAAGTCTTAATCAAAGAAATGACAAGGTGGTAATGTCCAATGGCCTCCTGCTGTGCTGCACACCCATTGTATACATACAGGTGATCAGACGTAATGTTGAATTGTAATACATAACATTACCTAATGTTGCAGAAACCAAGTAAACAATTTACATAACATTACATTCTATTCTTTAAAAATTTGTGATATTGTTCCAATTATCACGCAAACTGTCTTACTTAACTCATTTAAATTTAACCACTAATTTAATGTTTTTCTTGGGATAACCTTGTGAACTGACCTAGTAACATAATGATGTTCTGGTTCTCTAACTGAATCAGAATCTTGTTTACTGTCTATACTTTCTGTTTTGGTAAAATTGCTCTCTGACTGACTGTTTATTGATTGAAAAAAATCACTTTTTTCCAATTCTTTTTAAATGTTTTTTAATTTTCTCTTAGAATCCCTCATTCAGATGTCTCATCTTTGTATGATCCAGGCTCTTATCTTCTACTTACAACTTTCCCTAGAGACCATACTTTTCTCTCCAGAACTTGATAAAACATTTTTGCCCTGGGTTAAGGGACTTAAAATTTTGGTACTTTGATCGAAGTAATGCTCTTGCATAATTTGCTTTTTTTCTAGGTGCTTGTACACTCTATCTCTCCAGTAACCTATTTTCAATTTTGACAGGTTAATGTGCCCTCTATTTATGCCTGAGTAGTATTTCTGTTGAAGAAGGCAAATTAACATCAATGGGTGTTGTCCTCAAGCACAACAGTGCTACTGACACATCTGACTGTGTGTTAAGGGCTTTCGGCATAAAGTATGTGGCCTTAACTACATGAACATGTCTTTCAATAAACCCATTGGATTGTAGATACCTGGGACTTGATGAGACATGATCAAATGATCAACCATTTGCAAATTCTTTGAACCTCTGACTTGCATACACTGGAGAATTACTTCAGGAAATTTTGCCTATAGCTATAACAATGTCAGTTGCTATTCTTGAAAATCAATTTTTGACTTCCTGATGTATTGCAACACCCATCACAGTAAACCACTTCTGTGTTGTGTGCCTTTCACAACATGGACACACCCTTCTGCAACTTGTGAGCTTTGGGAGAAACTAATAAAATATTACATTAGAATATCACATGAAAATATCACAATAAAATATAGTATTTCCCTTTTAATCATTTATATGGCAACATATAGCTCTATGTCTTCTTCTTAAACATCAGTCTATCTTGATTCTGGAGAGAAAACCAGTTGTTTTGATTTGTGAGACATTCATCCTGTCTGGGATGTCAACTTTCACATCAAAGCATTGATCAATGCAATCCTTTTTTTTTCATTCAGGTGTATGTGCATGTATGAATACAGATTATTTGGATACCAAGTATGGATATATTCATGACACTGATTAGAATGGTGCGTGCCCTAAGCCATGCGCATCCATTATAAATTAAAACTCTTAATCTCACCAGAGAAAATCTAATAGCATTAGCATAAGTTAAACTTTCCATCTGTTACACCTCTCTGGCATATCGAACTTAAAGTTGTGCTGACAGACATTTTTCATGAGTCAGCAGGATGCTGTGAAGTGACAGTAAATGTTGCAGGAGCTTCATCACCCACAACAAAAGAAAATTAAAAGTACTTAAGATATGAAGTGACCTGATACTTCAAAAAGGTCAATAACAAAAACATCAATTCACCTTTATCTAAGGTAGCATAGCTGAAGTTTTCACTGACAACGACCAGGCCAACACCAACAAGAGCTTGTTTGCAATCTGTTTGAAGGAAAAAAAAAAGAAAGCCACATGGTTTTGTGGTTTCTTGCCTGAGAGAATAGAACTTTTCATTCAAGGTTTCACAACAGCAACCAGTGATGAATATACTACAACTGAGGAGTGTTAAAGACATCATGGATAACATGTGATTTAATATTTGCTGACTTACAGCGACCTTTGCAAATTCAGACCTGATATATTTTCTCTTCTGACTATGGGAGATATATCACTAATAAGTTTGATCCTTATCAATGTTTCCATCTTGAGATATCACACTACAATGTATAAAATATTAACAGATATTGACCTTATATGCCCATGACCTTCAAGCAAAATTACAGTACTCCTCATTTAATTCAACTTCTATCTCCACTGCAAAGGCATCTTTCAAATTACTTCAACTAAGTTCCAAGGTTGAAGGTCATGCAAATCATCTTTCAATTCTTGAAAATATCTCTTTTGAGGACTTGAACACTTAAAGCTCTGTTATACAAAACACCTTGGATGAAATGAAAAACAAACAGGAGAGAAGCAAAGCTGTAGCTCAATTATAATTGCCTCAATAGAAAATGATACTTTACACACACAGACAATAATCTCTACCACTAGCCAAGGGAACAATAAATGTGAGAAAAGGATCTGTCACGAACTGCATGGTTACCTGCCTGTTCTAACTTCTGCATAAAAACATTGGGACTTATTGTAAAGATATACAGCTAGTATCTATCATGAGTAGGTTTTTTTTTTTTATTCTGACATATTGCATGAGGTGAGGATGAGTAACACAATTTGTCCTTGTAATATTACATCGATTAACTGTGTCAACAACTGCGATGTTTCTGCTGACCCAAGATGAAGAATGATAGGAATAATGTACTCAACATGCACACTTCCACATTAAATATGAGATGTATCCAAACTCCCTGTCTCAAGATTGCATTAACTGTTGAATTGACCCTTGTTGAACTAACTAGCCTCCACAAAATATACCTGGATTTTGTACTCAATATGATACAATGCTACACATACATAACAGATATGTGAGAACAAGCATGAGTTCTTTAGATACCGTTTACAAGATTTTCACAGTTTGATCAATGCTGACCCCAACTGACCTTTGACCTCTGCCAAAAACAGTATGACTACTCTACTTGAAGTGGTACATAGATAAGCGACAAAAAATCTGCATAAGTTTACCCCCTTGAGATATTCTGCTGAGACAATGGTTACGATTTGGATCCTCATGACTCTAAATGACAACTAACCTCCACCAATACCGATAGGTACTTTTTAACTCACTGTGGTTCAATGACATTGAATAATGAGATCTGCCAGAGGTTGTTTTCTTGAAATGTGATTTCTGTACTCGATGCAAGACACCTACATACCAAATATTAGATCTGACAAAGCTTCTCTTTTTGAGATACTATGACATGTTTTTCCTGTATTATTAACTTGGTTTCCACCTTCTGCTTCCTATGTTTATTCAAGCCCTGACTAGCTACCATATAGCCCTGTATGGGCAAACAGTTGTTTTACTGACCATACAACAGGTTTTGCTCAGATTTTACTTACTCTTTGTCTTGACAAGAGACAGGGTGGTGCAGGACAGTGATATCGAAGCATCCTTATCATCGATACAGTGGTTACTCAGAGTCAATAGATGCTGCTGAAATGTCAGCCACTTCATCAGTTATTGAGGAGGATTTGAGTATCCGTATAATCACAGCATGGTAGATTTTAAAATTTTCTCTATATGACTGATGGTCACCCCAAGCAACCGTGGATGTCTACTATAAACAACACCCTTCTTGTACCTTATGTGGTACACCCATGTACCACATACCAGATCTGTCCAAGCTTCCCTTCTTGAGATAATGTGCTTTCAAGGTTTTTTGTAACATGACCTGTACTGACCGCCAAAGACGCTTGACATCAAGCACCAACTGTAAGCTTATTGAATAATGGTACGTACACAACAGAAGTCAAAAGCTTCCATTCTTGAACTGTTGCATTGAGGATTTTGTACCTTAAGTTTGACCATGTATAGTGCAAACAACCATTGACCGCTGTTGAAATCAACTGGCCTCTTGCACTTAAAGAAATGCACCTACAACGTTAAACTTCAGATCACAACAAGATGCCTACCAACTTTATATATTATTTACATCTTGCAATTTGACCCTGCTGAACATGCATGACCTTTGATCTACTGCCAACCGGAAGATTCCTGTAGTTATTGTATTATAATCGCATATCACGTAAAAGATCAATTCAAGCTTTCCCCCTGTGACATTGTTTACAGGGTATTTTATAATTGACATGTTGACCACAAATGACTTTAAACCTCCACCAAAACACTAGGTTTCTTGCACTCAATGTACTAAATATGACTTCATAAAGTTTTTCCACTAAAAACAAATACCATGTCCACATGGCTTTTGTATTTTGACCTCTACTGACAATACATGAACTGTGGTCTCCATCACCACTGACAGACTTCATGTACTTACTAAGTGCACCTGCCGAGTCAAGTATGACATGAGCCTAAACTTCCATCCTTAAGACATTATTTTTTATTTTAGCCATTCTGAAACTGAAATGACCTTTGATGTCTACCACTAGCAAAAGGCTTCTTCCAATCACTGAAGCACACATACATACTAAGTATGACATCAATTCAAGCATTGCTTTCTAAGATAAACTGTTAACAAAGTTTGGTTATTTGACTTTTGCTGACCTCAAATGACTTTTGACATCCACTAAAAGCACTACTTTTCTTGCACTTGGTGTAGTGCACCTATCTAACATGTATAACACCAGCTGATACTCCCCATCCTGAGATGGAGTTTACAAGGATTTTGTAATTTGACCCATGATGACTTAAAATGACCTTTGACCTTCAACAAAACAATAAAATTCTTGCTCTCAAAGTGCTTCAACCACCTACCAAAAATGACTTCAGATTAAACTCCCCTTCTTGCAATACTGTAACCACAAGCAGGGGTCACAAACACACATTTATGTATGCACAGTCAATAGGTATACATATGACTTTAGAAGAAAATCTGCAAGATGTGAAAAGTTTTTTTCAGGACCCAAATTTACCTGAAAAGAATCCATCCCTCGGTGGTTTGATGACAGGTGTTTCAATGCCTATGATGGATTTCATCACAGCCTCCAGCGCTAAACGACCATACTGAAACAAACAACAACACACAAATACATTCTGGTTTTCAGTGTTGTAATAATGAGTATCTTTTATGAATCTGTTACACTAATGTAGGTGACGTTGTGTGAGATGGTTGGTCTTTGTAATATTACAGACATTTATCATGTCAAGAACTGAGATGCAACAACTCATATACATACATAAGCTGATCTAAGATGAAGACTGCTAAGCATCATAAACTAAACATATACACCTGAATACTAAATAAGAGCCTTCTGTCTTGAGATTCTGTGTGTAAATGGTTTGCACATATCACCTTTTGTTGACCCAAATGGCTCCCACCAAATGTAATAGGCTTTTGTACGCAACACTGCACACCAATACACCTACATAGCAAATACAAGATCAGAGCAAATGTCCCTTCATGAGATATCATGTTTACAAAGTCTCCACAATTTGACCACTGTTGACAGCAAATGACCCTTGATCTCACCAAAATCAAGAGGGGTTTTGTACTTAATGTCACATATTTACATACTAAATAAAATATCTGTCCAAACTTCTGTTTTTGAAATATCATGTGTACAAGATTTCAATACATTATTCCTGTTGACCTAACATGACCATTAACCTCCAACAGAAATAAATAGGTTTCTTACACTCCATGTGTTACACATAAAATGATATATCAGATCTCCTTAATGCTGCTCTTCCATAAATATCAATTTACACATGTTGGACAAAGCCCTTCAATCCCGTTTCTGTTTTCTTACCCTAAGGTCACTGTTGCAATTGGTAGGAAGTTCAATATCACCCATCACATTCAATTTCCTTTGCAACGGGGTAAAAAACAACCAATTTTTCAAAGGTCTTGCTATTACAAATATCTTACATTAATGAACTCTGAATTGAAAAAGTTTAACACTAAATATGGATAAATGATTCATCACACATTCTCCAAGTATTATTTATCAATTACATCAGAAGACAAGTACATGCCTGTGGTGCGATGCTACAAAAATCTTGTTTCATATTTCACAGAGGATTTCAATGTTATGTGACACAAAATTGACCAGAAACTACTTGTCCTTCAAAGGTGCTTCTGAAGCAGTGACGTTCACCTCAAATGTTCAAGAGAGAAAGATAGAGCTTTCATGTCATCAACAATTTTATGCATGACAAAGTCTCGTTGGTTCATTTGATGGACTAAGCTTATAGCATTAAATAATTGCTAATTCCATTTTAGCCACAGACAAAGATGCACAGAAGGTACACTAAGGAATAATCATTTCTACAGACCTTGTTATCGATATTGAACTGGCTGAGATCTCGACTTTCAGTAGCGCGTCTGTCACCATGAGTGAGGGCGCCCTTGAATAGAGAAGACAGATGAGTTTTACTAAAGAGACCAAAAAGTGATCATCAACATGCTAGACACACCAAAATGATGGCAACATTTTAAAAATTTCTGTTTTTCTTTGATAGAATTTTTGAACTGGGAGGGATTCTTTTCTTTTGCAATTTGTAACTTTAAAAAATCCACTTATGTTAAAAGATACCCACTAAAGAGTCTCCCACTGTGGCCTTGTTTCAGTAATGTTTCTTTCTTCTGCAACATACCTTTAACGCAACAGAAGACTGATTTCAAAAAATACTGGTTTTACTCCTTGGCTTAATATACATGTTGAAATTAGAAAATATTTGCAGCTGAAAATCACCTGTGGATAATACTAGGAAAAACAAAATATTACCAGAAGAAAGACGGGCCTGGGTAGAGAAAGCGATGGGGGTGGAGTAAAGGGAGTGAAAGAGGTAGGGAAGGAGAGAAAAGGGTGTGAAAGGGGTGGGGAAGGAGAAAAAAGGGTGGGACTGATAGGAGAGGAAAAAGAGACAATAAGAGGAAATTAGAGAGGAAGTGGGTGGAAAAGTCGAAAATGTTCAGAGTAGCAAAAACAGCTCAAAGTAACCCATAATTACAAGACATTCCAATCTCTTGGCAACAATGGAAGCAAAACGTCTCTCCCCGGCTAGCTCCGATATAAGAAAGACATACTCTGGGGCGCTAACTTGGTTGGATCTGTGAGTCCTGCCTAAAGGAGAAATAGAGTTGAAAAAAAAAGGGAGTCATTGCAAAAGATTTTACATATTGCCTTCCTTCAGCATCAACTATCACTTTTATCTCCAATAGAGTTGGATTACAAGTCAACCTGAATGTACTTAACTTTCAATTGACAAAAGCTCTACCTGCTTCCAACAAGAACTGGAAAAATTGTAAAACTTCTCAGGAGGCTAAATTGGATTCCTTGTTGGATAAGCAAAGCACTAATGAAAAGATTATCACAATTGTGATGCAATCATTACCTTGATGTCCTGTCAGGAGGCCCACCTTTCACCCCCTCCAGCCCCCAGAAGCTTAGCACTATGATGGCATTTAGGGGCACAACAACCACTTAAATTCACTTTTTTCACCCTCAGCACTTGAATAAATATCTGATTCTTTGCTATATGTCCATGAGGTACTCCCTTTGGGTGTTTATTTTAAGTCAGTTCTAATAGTTTTACTGATAGGCTAATTCTAATGTAATCTGACAGAATCAAACTTTTGCATACTTTTAACTGCTAATTTATCCATGGTTAGAGACTATCCATTGTTTACACAAGCCCTTGAAGAAGGGCACTATGGTTCCTTGTGTGAAGATTACTTTAACTGTAGTCATTAACCAAGGTTAATTCAGGTTTATAACATCCCCAAAAAGTTTGGGCTGCACTCTGTCCCTCGATTACTGATCAGCTGAAGGCGCTTTACTACTAATCTGAACAAAAACTCAAGGGCATTGTGGTTCCTTGTGCAGATGTACAGTAATGTAAATTATGAAGCAAAAGGAGCATTTTGTAGTATTTTGTACGCTAGTCCATATGTTCTATTTCTGACTATGAACTCTCATATCATTACTCTGGTGCTAATATCACCTTCCACTGTTGTAACAAAATCTGCAGAAAAAGAAACATATTTCATGATTAAATAAAATGGCCCAAACAGCCCATTTGGGACACTCGGCCCAAACATGACAAACACCCAGATGGAACCACTTCCATAGTACTAATGTATCCAACCATCAACTGTGTTACATACTGTTTGTAAGAGAAGAAGTATTTTGCATGATCTCATAAAATGGCCACAGGGACCTTCCACCACCAAATTTCTAATGCACCAAATGTACAGCACCACTACCATATTACTTATGCAACACAACATCAACTTTACTAGTACCATGGGCACTTGGACCCAAACATACTGAACATCCAGAAAGAACTACCATAGTAGAGATGTCAAACAACCTTAACTTGTTTCATGCAATCTGTAGGAGAAGCATTTGGCACAATGTCACAAAATGGCTCATTCCAGACCTTGGACCCACACCAATATTCCTGAACAACATGAACATACCACTAACACAGTAGTTATGTGAGGTAAGTTCACCTTAGTAGCATACAGTCTGCAGAAGCACTGCATTTTGAATGATTTCATAAAATGGTCCATATGGTCTACTTTGACCTTAGACCCCCAAATAGTGAACATCAATGGGTCACCACAACCATAGTAGCAATGTGATAAAACCTCAACTTCATTGTAAAATGTAATGAAAAGCAATTGGTGTACTTTCAAACATGGGCCCTTTGGGTCATGCATGGCCCACATGTGACCTCTCACAGCTGCAATTCGTACACTCACAAAGGGCTCATAACCCAAGGATCATTGTCACCAAGTTTCAAGAAAATTCATCAAACGTTGTTCGAGGGAGAGAGAGCAATTCTAGCAATTGTGGGCAGATCGATTAGGTCGATACATAGAGAGCTAATGCCTCATCACAATTACCCTTCACAAGGTATGTAATGTAGTATAAGTCACAAATGTTTAGTTGCCTCTTATTTTGTACCACTATATAGAACCCCCATTGTTCTTACACTAAAGCACTACAACGGTGGTGCAGAATGTTAGGACCAATCAATTCATTGTTTACAGGCTTTCCCCTGGTACTTATTTGCGGAGTCTGCCGTCTCACAACTCTATAAGATCGCCTCACCAAAAAATGCTGTAATTACCGCCTCACATGTTTATATCATGGCCAAATTCCTAGAATCGCCCATTCTTGAAGCTTAAGTACGAATTTGAACCCAAAATTCATGGGGCAGTTATGTAATTCGCCCTCACCCCCTCATACTCCGAAAGACCCAGGGGAAACCCTGGCACACCTTCTCAATATGGCAGATCTACATACCAAGTTTGACTCTTACCAGCCTTTTAATTATTGAGTTAGAGATTACCCAAGCAGCTGTCACAGACAAACACATGCCAACTTGACTGCATAGGTTCCTTTGTTGACACAAGAAAGCAAAAACCCTCAATATTGTAATGGCCCATTTTGAAGTTGGACACATGAATGCTGAACACTACGAAGAGTTCCACTCACACAATGCTAATCTGACAAACCTACCACACTGTGAAGCAAAATATGCACAAAAGAAAAGTTTTCCATGATTTCATCAACTAGTCCATATGGCCCATCAGGGACCGACAGTCCTAAACAAGCTGAAGGAACTACTACCACAGCAGTAACATGACACAATTTCATCTTACTACCATACAATCTGCACAAGAAGCATTTTGCCTGATTTCATAAGATCGCCCATATGGACCTTGGATCCAAAAGTCTTGAACACCACAAAGGGCCCCACAACCATAGAAGTGTGAAATAATCTCAGTTTACTAATATGTAATCTGTAGGAGAACAGCCATTTGGCATACTTGCAAAAAATGGGCCCTTTAGACCACTTCATGGTCCACATGTGACCTTTGATGTCCAAATTTTCTACACTTACTGATGACTCATAACCCAAGGATCGTTGCCCCAAACTTTCAAGAAACTGCATCAAAAACTATTTGAGAGAGAAAAATTGATAGCAATTCTGAACACACAGATCAACATCATCACGATAGCTTACACCATTATAACACGGGGTGAGCAAAGGTGTCTTAACAGAGAAGGAAACCGTGGAAAATATCAAAACGTAGTATAAGTTTTCAAAAGTTTCATTACCAGATATTGCTCCCTATCCAAGTTACACACTTTTNNTTGCATAAGTTGAATGTAAACCAAATGGAGTAAATCGACTAACGGTGTCACATAACCATTGACATTTCTTTGTTTTCTTTACCTAAAATTTCTACATATATGCATACACTTGAACACATTTTGTGTTAAATTACTGAGGTGTATCATGCAATAATCAAATTATTAATACTCTGATTTTAATCTATGTGTAACTGTTAAAATATTTGCAATGAAATATAAAGAAAAACAAAAGCTTTTCAATCACATAAATGGTCCGGTGATGTCATCATAATCTCAAAATGGCAGCTTCCTGATTAATTTTTTTCAATGAACATTCAAATTGCAATATCTTGGAAAGTATATGTACATGAAATGTGGTAATGGCGTCCACCAAATGTTATCCTCTCATTTAACAATGTCAAACATCCTGACTTTTCTTCTCCTTTAATTAATCTGCAGTAGACATAATTCTAACTAGATGACTACTCCTGAAGTACACTGATGGCCCACATAAGCATCTGTAGCATGAAACTATGGTGAAATCAGCTGGGTGATCAAATTGACAGTACCTATAGTACTGAGAGTCACCCATTTGCTTTGCACTCTCACTATACAACAATACATGGCAATTTCTAAAGAGGGAGACAGTAGCCCAATATTACCATAATATCACTAATTATGGCTACAATAAGCCTCTTACCCTTTGTCTCTGGCTTGACCTCGACCAAAACAAGTCAAAATCATCTTCTCACCATAATGCATTCACATACCATGTTTACACCTTCTCCAAGCTTTACAACTTGAGATAAGTTAAAAAGGTTTTCAGATTTCCCTCCCCCCCAAATTCCTCCTGTCAAATTTGACCTCTACCAAAAACAATAGGGCACACACATAGTGGATCTACATACCAAGTCTGACTTTCATCCCATTTTCTCCTATTGAGTTAAAGCATAAGCAAGCATCACAGACATACACATATACACACACAAACACATGCCAATCTGACTGCATAGAGCACTTTGCTGACACCAAGAACCAAAAATGAATGTCTTGCATTCTGTTCAGGAAACAAGTTTGATGCAAGAATGCATTGAAGTTTTGAGGAATTCATCATACAAGTTTTAATCTTAATGTTAACCAGAAATAGCCCTCAGTGTGGTAACCTCTCTTTTATTTCTGTGAGCAAAAGGTTGGAATTTTTATTGGTAATAGAACCAGACATCCAATAAATCTTTACCATTTCTATTCTTCAGTGTCTCTGTAATTAGCCTCTCTTCCTGAGATATCATGTTTACAGCATTTGACCCATGTTGACCGCAAATGATCTCTACTGGCCATCAAAAACCATTAGGCTTCTTGTACTCAATAAGGTACACCTAAATAATGGATATCAGACTTTGTCCAAGATTCCCTTCCTCAAAAAAAGAATAGATTTTACAATTTGACCCCTGCTGTACCCAAGTGACTTGATATACTCATTACTACATATCACTAGTTTCCATGGGGCCTATCTTGAGATGTCACATTGAGAATGTTTTCAGTTTTTCACCTCTGATGACCTTAAATGATGTATGACCCACATAAACCAGAAAGCCAAAAGGTTTTGTGATTCCTTGCTACATGGTTACATTATAACAAACATAAAATATCCACATGACAA
>VJOZ01035323.1:0-17095 GCA_009801055.1 Stichopus horrens
GGGGGGGGTCTGTAACAAAAATTGTCATTGGCAGATCACTTTTACCACAAATATGTTAAATGTGAATGCTTCTCCTTGATTTGAGAAAGCGCTGAAGTTATGTAAGATGTAAAGTTTACAACGAACTATGTATGCTCCTTAAAGCAGTTGAGTGCCAAATATTCTACTTGCTCGGAAGTGTCCATGATGCGGTTGGCATATCGAGGAATGTCATTGGCATACTGGTGCCGAAATTTGCACTTAACTTCGTCTAAATAAGACACGATGTAGACATCAGTTTGAAATTACCAGTAGAATTTCCTGCAGTAGATCAAATTGGAAGTTTGGAAGTTCGACGACGGACAGTCAGTATCATGTGATGTGATTAGAATTAGGATATCGTCATCCCGTCTCTCCCATCCTCATTAGCTAATACCAGTTAAGAAATTTAAGTTATGTAACTTCCGGTTCACCTACCGACAGTTTCCGACTCTTTTGGTGACTTCGCGGATCAGCATGATTGACGGCCCCGTCGTCGTAACGACCACCCACGTACGCCTGCGTTATGACCTTTCTTAAAAGTTCACCATACACTCATCCTACTGCAATCACATGCACAAGTACGTCCCTGTACTGTTACTCGAAGTTGATACGTAGCCTACGCACGGAAATACATCGGGTACGGTCTACGCAGCCGGCGCAGACTGGTTCTGCTACAAACAGTATGGCTGGTGAGGCATGCATGGGCTAGATTAACAGTAACGTCGCTATTCCAAGAATATGTCAGAACTGACTCTGAGATACGAATGTAATACACTTTAATGTGAAAGACACCGAATTTACTTGAGATCCATTTGTAAATATTATTCTCCTCCTTGGCGAAGCCTTTCTGGCGTACGCCCGATAATGGTAGGTTGTTTTATTTCACATTTTTAACGTGCTGACTAACCTGAAGTTTACACATATTTATTAGGCGTACCAAGCGGGTATGTTATAATTACGTTAGGGCTACATCATACATGTCTTGCATTAGGTCTAGCTGTATAAGCAGTTCTACTTTGCCCATTTACCTGATTCACATCTTATTTGGAAGTTTCACCACACACTAAGTATATGACACGTTAACTGAAATTTCATGATACTTTTCATAAGAAAAATAGTATGATGTAGGCTAGGCCTATGTAAAGAAGTAGGCCTGCCTTTTCTGAATCAGACACACCCTCTCAGTCTCTCACACTGCTAGCTTTGGATAGCCAATTCTGTCTCTTCACCAAAAGATCAGCAATGCACAAATTAATTGTTTGTAAATTGTAACTTTGATTGTTGGTGAAGCATTTTGGTTGATGTGAGTTTTGAGAGGTGTACGTGTGCACGCAATTTGTTATGTTTTGTTGTATCATAAGCATTTCTTTCACACATCTGTATTTGAAAAATCGGCAGCTGCCAGAATATGAGGTAAAAAAATATCAATTATGTTGGCATGAAGCAAATCTGCTGTAGGACAGTTTTACAAATTAGATACTCAGAAGTTGCTTCATATCAAAGAATTGCATTCAAAATTTTACTTATTGTGTATTATAAGGTAGCCATCTACTGTGTGGGCCTGTCGAACGCGCCTCTAGCCTAACATTCACAAATCACAACTTTTAAAAGCTTAGGTTAGACAGATTGAAATAGTGAAATAGCGCCAGCATTTTTTGCCATTCTACACCGAGTCAATGGCAAGCGCTTTCGACGGGGCACCTCGGGGAAAGTTAATCTTGTTTAAACTGTCGTAAGAAGGTGGGATAATTTCACCTNTGTCACAAACTGGGAATGATAAACATCCTTAATAGTGCGTTTGACGATCACCCCTTCATACAAGTCTCTAAATGATTGTTCACAGGTCTTGCTAAGTTGCTATCTTTCTGATCTGTTGACCCTATATATTCTTTCTTGTGAGTTAAAGTCAAAATCCAAATTTCCTGTGACTGAATACATGGCATACGTGGTGTTCATTCCTCAGGATCACATGATGTTTTTTAGAAAAAATTGAAAACTTTCTTATGCACTTTGCATCTTTGCCCATGCATTCTTTATTGTGCGCGTTCCTTCCTTCCTAGTTTTGCTTTTTCTATTCTTTTCTTTTTGTAAAGTACCATGAGCACTCAGGTGGATTTGGCGCATTAGAAGTCTCATTTGATTATTTTTGTTTGACTATGCTACATAGTAGATGCAGTTGGTCAATCTATATGCACGAGCAAATAACCAAGGTATCCATACGAATTGAACTCCTAAATGAACCTGAACCACAATCGTTGATTGGCTTAAACCTATTTGTGCCAATAATTACGTTCAATTTGCCTGAATATGTTTAGGGGAATAGACAGTACAAAAGACATGTACACTTAGCTAATGGTCGTATGTCAGTCATATGTACAGGTATGTCATCACTGAAAATGAAAGAGCATGGTGTTGTGTCATCCATGTGCACAAAACTCATAGCACACAACTCAAATTAGATGACAAGAAACAACATATTGCCAGAACTGCATCGGAATGTAATGTACATCTTTCCTCAGTTAAGTCTCAGAAAAGTGGCAGCACCAGTGGGTTGGAGGGAGAATTCTGCCCCACACCACTCTGAACCTTTACTTCCTCTACCTAGCTATACTAAAGTTGCCTGACAGATACATGTATATACGTGTACATATTTCATTCACCTCTTTTGTTTTAAGAAGTCCTGAGACTGAATTTTTCACCCTGAGACTGAGATATTTCGAATTTACCGCTGAACTGCTGGAGCTATCAGAGCTTTGCCCTTCGACCACATCAGGGGCCTTAAGTTTTCATGTTGCCAACTGAGGGGAAATAGTTGTTTTCATTGAAATTGTTTGGATTCATTGAATTTATGAGGCATTATGATCCAAACTATACCTATCCTGTAACTTCACTTTTTAATCCTGGGAGAACTTGTCTTGTAGAGTGCTCACCAGAAAGTAACAAAAGAAAGTAACAAAAGAAAAGTAGCAAAAGAAAAAAAGTGGAAAGAACCAAAGGAAGGAAAAGACAGAAGTTGAAGCACCCCATAAAATACCCCTTCCCAAATCCCCACTTACCCCTAATCCAAGCCACCCTACAATAAAAGGTCATTTGATGTAAACTTCCATGTAAGCTGTGCTTAGTTGTATTATTTTGTATAGAATTCCATTTGTACAGAATACTTATTCCACAAAAACATTTATGCTCTCTATCAAGTAAAGAACTATTTTGTCAAACTTGCCTCAAGAAGATTCAATTTCTGTGACTCTGTAGTCTTTGTGTACAGTAGGACCCAATTGCCACATTTAGCAAATCGTCATATCACCCTTCAAAAGGGATAGTCTGATGCTTACAAGTTGTAAGTAGTTTGAATATGAGGGGGATATGATTCGGCTACATTTTAGATTTCAGAGTCTCCTTTAGCAAACTGAGATGTGGTCAGTTTCATGAATGCTGCTTTTAAAAATGCTGACCTTGCAGTGAAAGGAGAGCAATGCACGCTATTTGATTACATGGTCCTGTGAAAATCGGTATGTGGCAGAGTGAATGACGGTGGTGGTATTTTCAGCAACTGGCAGGTTTAATCCCAGGCTGGATTACTGTGAGTTGGGTTTTATGGAAAAGATACCAAATTTGATCCCATATTGTTTATGTTACAATAGTAATCACTTGAGATGAAGTTGTAATACAAGCCACAGGCTTCCTCCATATTTGTGGGGTTGCTTTATAGTAAAATGACTGTCTTTCAAGGCCTGAATCAGTAGTCCATTTACACCTGTAAACATTAAGTGAAGAAGACCAAACTGTATGAAGACAGCATACATAAGCTTATGGTGTCATGTGATGTAAAATCATTTTTTTAGACAAATTGATTGATTATGGTCCTGATCTGTATGCAAGTTTGAACATGTCTTTGATCAAAGGGAAACTCCCTTTGGAAAGTAATACGTGAAGCTGGTTCTCCTGGCATACTCAAGTCTGGATATAGGGCTTTCATCTTACAGTTTTCCATGTACAGTACCCGTATATGTCTGCTTTCTTAAATCGAACCCATTGTAAGAAAAAGAGTTTTGTCACCTGAAACTGCTGTGTACACTTCAGTTACCTGTGACTGATGTGCGCACTTCACAACCAAGGATACCTGAAATCACACCAAGGATACCGCAAATGACACCTGAAACTGATATGCACGCCATCACAACTGGTGACATCTGAAACCACTACAGTATGTGCTCTACCATTGACACCTGTAATTGCGGTACTTGTACTTTACACTGCCAATGACGTGTGAGGTAACTATGTGCAATACGCTTCTTATTCTACAATACGGTTCAACATATTCAAGACTGCTGTCACAGTGCTGTTGTAAAGCATTTTTATTCTGCTGTTTGATTTGCTGTAGGCGTCGTCATCAGAGGAGGCATCACTGAGGGCACTTGAGGGACTCATGAATGAGTTCTTCGCAATTTCAACCAGTAATCAGCGTAAAAGAGATATTGGTAAGACTCGCTAGAATGTAAACCAGGTTCACACCTGTGTTAGCAACAGGCCACAGGATTGCATGAATCTGACATTTGCCCCCTGAATCCCACACACAGATAAATTTTATGCAGGAAAATCCTGCAGACTTTTGCACTGCTGAGGTCATAGCTGTACTTATGAATACACACAATAAATTGCAATAGAATCTTCACCAAGTGATATGACTCCCTCCTAGATTTTAAAATCCCTCCCAAAAATATTTCTAGAGAGGGATTTCCCTCCCAGGTTCAATTCCGTAGCGCAAACTCTGGTTCAACCTCCCGACTGTCCTCACCCCATCTCAAATTAGAAAAGAATGAAAAGAAAACATTATTGTAGGACACGTAGTTGGTATTGCCAATCTATTTCAAACAGAAAATTACCCAGGTGGGAACAACAAATGGTGGCTGACATTTACTCATAGTGTGTTTTCTTATAGGGTTCACTGGTTAAATTAACTTATAAATCAGTTGATTTCCTCTCTACAGTGTGTCAAGTTTTGTTCAGCATATCATATTAAACGTTTCCAAATTCTTTTATTTTGTTCCCTACAAAGAATAAGAGGTTTAGTAGGTAAAGCTGATCTATACCATATTTCAGATGACATTATTTTGTGTATTGTTGCATGCATGTTTCATTAGATTGCCAGCTTCTGAAATTAATGATGTAATGTACCAATTTTTTTTAATGATCAGCATATGAATACACTGTTGGTATCATCCTTTCAATGAACTTTCCGAACTTTTCAGACTTTGTGACAAAATTTTGTGACAATATATTTATTTTGTGATAGTATTTGGCTTGCAAATCAATGTAAGAGTCTGTGTGCTTGTATATACGCTGCATTGCCTTAATTTGATTTTCTTTTGCATAATTTACAGAGGAGTTGCTGAATAATTTCAGCTCACAACAGGGGGCATGGCATCAGTGTTTTTACTTCCTGGGGCATACCCGAAATGAGTACGTCCTAATGTACACGTTAAGTGTCTTTGAGGTAAGTTCAAGAAACAGCAAAATCAGAAACACATAGACTTGAGGGTGTTAACGTTAACTTGAACCTTGTACTAAAATAAAACATTTGTAGAACAATAGCATTATAGCAGTGTTAAAGTTTAACACCAAACCTTTCCTGTAGTGTCATTCAAGTGTTAAACTCTGAAGTGAAGTTACCTGTGAAGGGATGTCGGCATTCCTTTCCTCGTTAGCAGCATAACTGTTAGCAGGATAACTGTTAGCAGAAAACGGTATTGTGTGCTTTTAAAACCCTTTGTATCTGTGTTGATGTAACATTCTCTTTGTTGGGGATTTGATGCTCTTTCTTTCCGCATTCTGATCAAATATAAACTGCACTTTAGCATGCAGACAGAACACTCATGGTTTTGTTAGTGATAATAATATAAGTGTATCATCGTTAATATCGACCCTCTTGAATTGACCTGTTTTATTGCATCAGCGTATAATGCTCTTTTTGAGTGTCCGTAAATTTAGTTCAAGTTTCCCTTTATTTTGGGGGACTTTTTTGGTGTGGTTTGTGTAGTTGTTTTGGTAGTTTGGTTAGCATTTTGTTGCCCGTGTCAAAGGTTGAGAAATAAATTGGAGAAAGCTCTGTTCGGTGCTTTGCCTTGAGGCAATGACTAAACTATTTAGCATTCATCTCACCATTTTCACAGCTATAATGGCTCCAATTTGAGGATCATATTGGTTGGTCATGTTTGTAGCTGACACATTTAAGTGAATTGCTTCTTGCAATTTGCCAAAGTCAGTCTCATTATTAAATCTGGTGAAGCTGTTTGATAATTTTCCAGTTAAACAAACTTAAGGGGAAGCTTGATTTAGTTTCTATCTATTGAATCATATGCTTTGCATGAAATAATTACACACAAATAGGCCATAAAATGCCGTGGACAAAAGCAGCAGGGCACACTATAGTTATACCACCCCGGCTTAAACTAAGCCGGTCAATGATGTGGACGGTGCAAAATCAAATTGCCCAATGACGGTAGTTAGTTGGCCAGCGCTTCTCACGTAGTTCCGGAATGCAAAGGATTTGTGAGATAGATTTATGCACAGTGCATACATCTTCTCAAGTTGTGAAATATATTTCATCGTTAGATTCATTGTGAGTTCAGTGTGTAGATCAAAACCTGTATCAAGTAGACTTGATACGTGATGTTGTGACCCCAGCATTTCAGTTCCATGTTTGTATTCAGTATGTATTGTGTTAACATTTGCTGTGATCTCTCCATTGTCCAGAATCTCATCAACAGGCAGTGGGTGGGACTGCGCCCTGCAGAGAAGCTCGAAATCCGAGACGTTCTGACCAAGTACCTTCTAGCGAATCATAAAACCATGCAAACATCGATCAGAAACAAGCTGATTAAAGTCCTGGTTTGTGTTGGCAAACTGGACTGGCCTCATTTCTATCCAGACTTTTTCAACAATATCATACAGGTTGGTTCTAGTTAAATTCTAGTTAAAAGTCGCTTTCAATCCCAAGTCGTCATTGGTACACGGGGAAATTCCAGCTGGTCAACTGTCCGATGAAACTGCTCTTGCCAACCCGACCTCACCAAACGCGACCTGACATGATATCACCTGAAGGACCCGGATCTGATCTCGTTTAACCTAGCAGGACCTGATCTGAATGCACCTCACCTGACCTGCCCTGACCACACAGCCTCACCTGACCTGCCCTGACCACACAGCCTCACCTGACCTGTCCTGACCACACCTAACACAGCCTCACCTGACCTGCCCTGACCACACCTAACACAGCCTCACCTGACTCCACCTCACTAAACTTGAAGTGACTTTATGTAGCCGTGCCTGACTTGGCCACACTCGTACTGATCCTGATTTTACTGCATTTAACAGTTTCTGAACTGACCTGCTACTTGTCAGTCCTATCAGGATTACACCATTGAGTAAATTGCCTGTTACCAGGCAACCTCAGTTTTTCAAACATTTGGCTGAAGATTGAATACTGTATTTACATCCGAGCATTTTGTGGTCACTATGCACTTTGTGTGGTCACAGAGAAGTGAGTGTTTTTGTATAGCACCAGATAATCAATTCATGTTGCCTTTTAAACATTTGAATTACTGTACTTCTAAAGTTCTACTTTGCTGATTTCACACTGTGGTCTTCTCTGATATCTCTGCTCGATAGCTGATTCAGCAGCCCGGAACGACCAGTATGGGACTCCAAATGCTCTTGACCACGTCAGAGGAACTGGCGTCTCCCAGAGAGGACCTAAGCGCCGACAGGAAGGAGGAACTCCGGAAACTCCTAGAGGAACAGATACCGACCATCTTCGGCATCGTCACACGTGAGAAACACATATGCATTACAAATGAGTCGATAATGTCCATTTTGTTTGTGAATAGGTTGATATTGGGACAACATGGTGAAGACTTTCAGCAAACTAAATGAGCTTGTGAGTCTGCTGGTGGATGTGAACCATCAAATTATTGTCCATGTTGTTGCTGTTAAAGTTGGATCAAAGATCAGGTGAGGTCACTGAAGATTAACGAAACACTAACAATTTGCAAAAATAAATCATTCTGTCAGCGCTTTTACTTCATAGGGAAGAAAAGTGTAAAGCTTTGTCAATTGCGCTTGCAATTGTTAATTAAAAAGTGAGAAGGAACAAGTTGTTTTTTAAGTATTACGGAAGGGAGAGATGAAGGGGGAGACTATGACATTGTCCATGAGTGACCAGAGTCATAATAGTCATATATTCAACACCCAAAGTATGGACAGGAGAACATAGTTCAGAAGCAGCATCCAATGGATAGAGTTGATTTCAATGTTGTGTGTGTTGGGTATTTTTGGTAGCAAGCCTTGTAAACCTGAAAGTGTTGAAAGGTGTTGAATTGTCATATTTCAGTAAATCCATTTCCTTTTGAATTCTTCTTTAGAACCACTGACATACACCCACACTTTCACCTACTTTCATTCATTTTGTGTGGTGATTCAGCCTCTATGCATGTTGTATTTACTGCTGCTCATTGTTTTCCTCTTTCTCAACCAGATATTCTGGAAACAATACTAGACAAACATCGGCAGCTGGTGACGACTTCAACACCTCCGCCGTCCCCAACTCACGGAGATAATGAAGATGGTTCTCCCTCTCATGTAGCATATGGGTCTTCTCCATTACAGTCAGGTTAGACCCATTCAGAAATGTTGTCTGCATTATGGGGCATGTAACGCTCTGTGTTTGCCAGTCAGAAGGCGGTTCACTGAAATGCAACAAGATGGTTTTGTCCGGAACAAGCCTCTGGTTTTATTCCGCAGACAGAAAAGGGATCATTGCTGGAATGGAATTATCAGTTTCCCCATATGTTTTTAATCATATTTTGATAAATGGGTAGAAAGAAGTCAGGGTAAATAAACTGATGGACCTTCCACAATGATCGCTAATGGGGGGGGCAGAGAATAACCTAATGACATTTAGACAGTATCCAACGTAAACCCAGATGTTTAATCCCCCTCTGAAATATTTTGACTCTGCCATTTTGGGTAGAAATGAAGGAAAAGAGATGACTTTTGATTAATTATTTCATCATCTGAAATAGTAAACTGTTTTTCCTTGGTTATTATTTGACCTTGAAATTTAATAATCTTTTTTTTTCCTTTTGTCAATCTCAGGGAGTCACCTGATAAGGACGATGTTCAAGACACCCCCTAGCAACAAACAGAACCTCCAACCTCTCCCACCTCTGGATCACGAGAGTGAACTTTTGACCTCTTTGTGTTTAAATTGTCTGACTCATTTCTTCAGTTGGATGCCTCTGTCTGCCCACATCTCCTCAAATCTCCTGACTGTAATTTTTCACCTTGCTAGTTTTGGTTGCGAGATTCATTCCGTTCACCAGGGGACGTCGCCCTCCAAGGCTAACAGCAGCTTCAGTACCAGTGGCAGCTCTTCCATTGGAGTACTGGCCATGAACTGTATAAATGAAATTGTTGCCAAAAACTGCGTCCCTGTGGACTTTGAGGAATTCTTGTTAAAAATGTTCCAACAAACATTTCAACTCTTGCAGAAGATAACCAAAGATACAACTTCACAGTCTGTCGGCAACCAGTTAGTGGAACTCGATACTAGGTGAGAATCTTCTCTCTCTACGCATGTATATTTAGATCATTGGAGAATATAGTAGTAAGTATCAAGTTAATGTTTTGCCAGAGGAAATTCTTATCTTTGTGTTCTTCTACATCATTGATAGACCATAGTTGACAGTAACTTGGAAGTTGAGCTAATAGGTGAGAATCTTATCTAGGTATACGTCTGGCTTATTGGAGAAAGTAGTTAAGTGTAAAAAGTCAGTCCTATGTGATAGTAGCGGAAATTCTTGCCTTTGTGTATTTCTGGATCATTGATAGACAATAGTTTACAATAACCAGTTGGTTGAATTTGATACTAGGTGAAAATCGAGTCT
This sequence comes from Stichopus horrens, assembly GCA_009801055.1. NCBI lineage: Eukaryota > Metazoa > Echinodermata > Holothuroidea > Aspidochirotida > Stichopodidae > Stichopus > Stichopus horrens. The sequence continues at coordinate 9,966 of VJOZ01035323.1, forward strand.
TTGAACTTTGGGGTCATTGAAAGACATTTCCTTACAGAAGAAACAAAATAAAAGCAGAATAAGATACACTCTCACGTAAATTTTGGTCTAACTTTGGTATATTGATAATGTTTTTCTTCACGATGATCTCTTTTCTTGCACTTGCTGCCGAATAGATGATCTGTTTGGATTATCACACAGGTTCAGGTTAACACAATTGAAATTGAATAACTTGCTGAAGAAGTAGCAGTAGGTCTGAATTTCAATCTGTCGAGTATTTGCATATGTCGACATGCGCTGCTAGACTCTAGTAGCTGTAATCATTTCTGGCCGGGCCAGCAATGGAGGAATGTCTTATGACCAGAAATCCAAAGTTACTTCTCGTGTCTGTTAGTGAATCACAAAGTCATTCGGCTACCTGGCTCGGAGAGACGCTTACTGTGATATTCATTCACCAAAAGACTGCTTCCATATAGCCAGATATCATACTCTCTGCATCTCAAATGGATTTAAGGTAAGAGACTTTTTTAGGTGTATTTGTCATGATCAAGACTCCTCATACCTTTTCTCTCTTTTCCTCCATTCCCCATCAGTTACGTCGAGAAATTTACAGATTTTTTGAGGTTATTCGTCGACGTTCACTTAAAGAGATTTGAAAGCAATGCCCACTTTCCTGTGGTGGAGTTTTTAGCCTTGCTCTACAAGTACACTTTTAAACAGGTAAGAACATTTCCAAAGAGAAGTCGCATTCGTTAATTATAGTAAATGAGGATACCCTATCTGGAAGTCATTGAAGGGAATGGTCTATCATGCAGTGTTTTAGATGATACGACATTAAACCTGGTTTTTCATGTTAAATTGACACCAAATGATCACTATATGGTGTTAACATTCTTGTATGTGTGGATATGACACATTTTTAGTGTTTTGCTTCATGCAAAAAATCAGTCTAGGAATCTTGATCGCGAAGTATTTATGGTAGCTTCATTCATTCCTGGCGAGAATCCTACCACTCTCTCATTAAATCAGGTGAACATGCATTATTTAGTGGATACTGCACAGTCAATTGCTCAGCAAAATCATCTGCAGATGAATACAACAAAACTATTCATCAACAGTGGTTCGTCATCTGCTATCTTACACAAAACAATGGTAGTCAATCGAGCAGGAACATTGTTGACTGCTGTTAATTATGTAACTTACGTTCTCTCAGGGTTCGTTTTCAGTGAAAATGTGGTAATTTGCAAACCAAAATTTTCTTTTGTTCGTGCCTTTGTCTTTCTCTTCAAAATCTCACTCTGTACGAATGAACAAGGTCAATCAACGATGAACCTGTGCATTAAGTAGAGGATAATGCAATAGCATGCAGACATGCAGTAGCATGCATGCATGCATTAGCATGCATTATCTTCCGGTTAATGCACGTTTCAACACTGATTAACCTTAATTAAAATGGTTGTGTCATAAAAAACAAGTGGTTAAAATCTATCGTGAGAAAAAGAATTTGCAACCTTTGTGGAGCTAACATGTACTGCCTTCTAGAGCATCGTTCTTCAAACTTCCTGGCCATTGTCCTGATAAAAGTCTTGTCCAATAAGAAGCTTCCGTACTTTTGATCTTTTTCACATGTCAAAAGAAATGACTTCTTTCGTCATTGAAATTAACGCCTTCCACTTTCCTTTTTGGAATTTGTCCCTGGGTATGTGGAATGTATCCTGCCTGTTGTAACAGATCTGTTTAACTATTACAATTTTTGCTTAATACCTATTAATAGGAATAACTAAGTTAACAGAATAACTATTGGTTTTAGGGTATTTTTGTAGCCAAAAAAAGATGTTTTTATTGTGAAGGATGTAGGACATGTATCTGATTCTGTACATATGTAGGTTTGAGTGAATTTTATAGATAGTGTAAGTTGAAGACCCTATTGACAGCAGTTTTTGTATTTCATTGACTTCATAAGCCTGTAATGTACAATCATCCAATGCTCTTTCACAGGGAATCTTGGATATAATTTGAAATCTTTTAATGGTAGACAATCAAAGCCAATAGCAGCTCTCTCTCTTAGTGTATGTGTTTTGAAATTTTCTTTCTCAGATAACATTTCACCTTATTGGTTTAATTAATGATTTTGGTGTGTTGTTTATTTTGTTTTTGTGTCTAAATTTTGTTAGCCATCAGAGGAAGGTTTCTACAACTGTTTAGATATTTGGTCAATATTCCTGGACTACCTCCGTGATAAAATCCAAACCTCCAGAGAGGGCAACCATGTAATTGAAAGGTAAGATCCTGCCAGCTGTTCTTTTAATGTCCAGATCAGTTTCAGAAAGACTCATTGAAGACACTCAAAAATTTCAGTAAATTTTGAATTTGGTTTAAGCATTTGCTGATTTGGTCATTTGAAGGACAATCTTATTACAAAATTAGGAAAATCGTAGATACAGCTACTACTGCATAACAATTATGATGTAATATTAATACTAATATTTGCATGATTTAGGTCACATTGAAATTACATTCATTCTTACGACCTTTGCTCAGCTGTTTTTATTGTCTGTAAAACTTTTATGCCTACATAATCCTTTTGCACCTTTCAGGAACTTCTATTGCATAGTCGTGTTAAACTAGTTACATTCGTATTACAAATGTTAAACATTACTTCCCTGCTTTTTGTCTTTTCACTTTTATTTTTAGACTGACATTCATTCATTGGTTTCGATTAAAGAGAAACCCATGTGGTCATGATTGTGTGCATATGTTCGTATGTACGTACATATGTACGTACGTACTTAGGTACGTACATATGTATATTTGTGAGGATGCGTGTGCTTGTGTGTGTTTGTGATGCCCAGCTGTTATCACGATATCTCAAGAAGGGAAACTGTGACAGTTCTCAAACTTGGTACATAGATGCCCCATAGTAAGAGGAAGAACCCACCACCAAATGGTCTGTGTAGCACAAAGCTTGAAAATATAAGGATAGAAAGCACCACAGATTTTAGCAAACAGCTTGATAGTGCATTCTTCACTTTGTTTCATTTATCTTATTTTCTCATGTGTTATTTTCTTTTTTCTGCAATTTGTCACAAATTCTAGTATTAAAGTCTGCTTCAATGTGTACCTGACGATAAAAGCAGTGTCTTTGGAAACATGAGTTACATCATGTAAAAACCCTATTGTTTTCAATGGATGGAAGGTGAACAGGGGTCACATTGTGAAAACCTTGTAAGTTTGATATTTGAAGAAGGAAAGTTTGGACAAAGTCTGATATGTGGTATGTAGTGTAACTTATTGAGTACCAGAGGCCTAATGATTCTTTTAGCGGTCAAATGTTGTTTGGGACCAATAGGGATAAAATGGTCTAAACACAATATCTCAAGAAGGGAAACCAGGACGGATATCCTGGTTGACATGTAAGTGTATCCTATTGGGTTCAAAAAGCCTGATGTTTTTCGAAGAGGTCAAAGGTCACTCATGGTTTGTTTGGGAAATACTATGAACAGGATACCTCAAGAAGGGAAGGATGAACAGATCTGCTATGGGGTATGTAATCTGTGCCTTATTACGCAAAAGTAGCCTACTGCATTCTGCGAAGAACAACGCTCATTTGTGGTCAACTGGGGTCAAGTTGTGAAAACCTTGTAAACACTAAGAGAAGCTTGGGCAGGTCACATATTTGATTTGGATGCACCTTATTGAGTGCAAGAAGCCCATGGATTTAGTTAAGAGGTAAAAAATCATTTGGGGTCAACATATCCTTACCCTATTCAATATTCCAGATCAATGAAAATACTCATAATTGAATCATTAAAACCACAAAATCGTCAAAATCACAATGCCTTTTTTCTTTCTGGTTATCTGGTTTCAGTTGCTGCACATAAAGAACAAAAGCATACTCATGGAAACTGTGTACTCTTTGCAAAGACAAAATGATAGTATGTAAACAACAGCAAGTTTTATGGCACACTTAGTACAATAAAGAATGAAGCCAAACACTAAGAAAGTTAGATAAAATTTCAGAAAAACAGTTTACAATCCATGCAGACTGTTTCAACTGGTTTTCTTAATTAGTGGTGAGAGTACAGCTGAACCTTCTTCACGTAATTATTACTTTTGTCTATTCATTTTAGCCTTATTTCAGGAGGGTAGCTCAGTTTGCCATGGACAAACTTTATCGGAGTCCCTTAATAAAGTATCACAAAGGATTATGTAAAAGAAGTCGTCAAAGTATTCTCTCAAAATGGTTTATGGCTTTATATGCAAATAATCATGTTTAAGGTCAAGTACAACCATTAGTCAGTACAAGACCTTCACTTGCCAAGCAATAGGAAGGAATGTTCCAGTCAAAATTGAAAAATGAGTGTGTCATACTCACCCTCATGAATACACTAGACATCCTGACCACCACGGTGGTAATTTGTTTTCAGTTATTCCTGCCAACGAATAGATAATTGTGTCAATTTTGTGTTACCTCCAGGGGCAGGAAAGTAATATATTAGTCCTATCAAGAAATGCTAATGGCATAAACATGGAGTATCAGTCAGTAATAAACGATAACAAAAGTGGCATATACAATAAGCTGTCGTTTTGGTTCAGTCGGCTTATCTGCCCTTGAGAGTAGGGAAATAATCAGGTAGGTTCAAGGGAAATATTTATTATGAGGTTATTCTGATGTTTGTCATTGTCACAGGGGCACACATTGGCCTCAATTTGCTCGAACACTTGATTAAACTGATTCAATTAATTCCAGATTGATGCCAAATTATTGTAGAACATGAGGCTATCTTTGGCAACATGCCAAGCATGTTTACAAACTAATAGGTTCGAGAGATGCACACCGTATGTGTCTGCCAGGTACATGTTTACATGGTTTCACATCGACTTAAGATATGGAGAGTTGCTTTTTACATGGAAAGATAATTATGTCGCAGGAAAGTGAAAATGAAAAGGAAAGCTAATTAACTTTATGCAATCGCGTTAGCTTGATGTCTGCTTGCAAGTTTGCAGAGGAATAATGATTTTTGCAACTGTTTGGCCAGAACTGCTACCCTCGCAATTCATAGGACGTGTCAAACAACTCATGACATGATGAAATTACAGTGGATACATAATTTGTTCCGTATTTTGGATGGTTTAGCAAATATGAGTAACGAGGTGTAGAAACACTAAGAAACATCTCAAAGGAGTTATACATAGGTCCTGATGATATGACCAAAGCAGAATTCTATATCATTTTGTTGTCATTTTTACCCTCGTGATTATGCTTATGTGGGGGTAAAACTCCTGTCACACCCTCTGCTGCTAAAGATGTTTTCCATCTACTTGTTTGTTGGATTGAACGTCTTTTATTAACCGATTATTTTTCATGGTGCTCATGTTGATGTACAGTGTATGATTATCACCTGCTTAAAGCAGCTTTAGTCTGTTAGCTCCATGAATATTCAGATCTATCTTCTCTATCCATCCATTCTTTATCATTATGTTTACAAGTGGCAAGTTTAAATTGTTTAATCATGTCAGTCTGCATTTGAAGTAAGAATACTTCTTGTATATTCATGTGAATATTTGTTGTGGCTATCTTGTATCTGGTGCTTTGTGCAGATATCCCAGGGGTGTCCGAGGTGTTCCCTGTGGGGGAAATGCAGCTCACAGAGGTGCATCATGTCGCACCCAAACACCATTTTGAGCAGAAAATTAAAGATAATGATAAATGAACAGAAGGATAAAACTAATAAAAAATATAATCCATATTAGAGCTAATATTTAGTTGTCAAATCTTAAACTTGCCACACATTTGCCTTGCTATAGATTTGTCAGCTAGCTTGCTCCTGCTTCTTTCATGCAATTCTGTAAATCTTACTTGATACATGTTTCGATGTGGGTACATTATTTTACGCAGGACAGATAGAATAAAGCTAAGGATAAGGCAGGCTTGCAACCTGTGCAGCCCACCACAAAATTCAAGTGTGGTATTGTGACCCTTGGATTTAAAAAGGTTGGCCGTCTCTGAGATCCAGAGATTCCTTGGAGCTAGTTATGTTTATTATAGTTTTTTTAATTGATATGAATATTCATGCAGCGCCTTGTAAATATTCATCTTGTGGCTCTTTGCAGATATAGAGATGCCTTGGTGTCAGTCATGACCGAAGTCTTGAGGAAGATGCAGTTTTGTTTCAATCAAACGCAGCTGGAGGAATTAGACGATGAATTACTGGATGATGATGTGAGTTCTCTCTTTGTTTTACATGTCTGATGAAAGATAAAGAGGTAGATGGAAATTATTACCGTCTTGTTTGTATGTTTTGTTTTTTTTAAACAGCATTTTGAGTGTGCTGATCGACTTTTCAAATATTTCCACACCTACTTGCTCTTCATCATGGTTAGGTCACAAGCAATCAAAGAAGTAATTCCTCTCATTTTCATACTCTTACAGAAGTATGACTTTATACTAACTTGTGAAAATACAAATTACCATTGCAAATCAAAGTCAAAACTTTTCATTGTTTTATATATTATTGGAATGAAGCATGAATAGTCAAACTACCTAACTAACCAATTTCAATTGTTATTGTATAATGGGAGTGATAGTCTTGAAAATCCATGCAGAAGTCGCTCAGTGCATTGCTTGTGTTCCTGAACAGGGAATTCTTGTCATTGGGTTACTTTGATATCTTGTTTTTGAACATTCCAAGTGTGAAACCCTTACTGTACAGTGGAAGCCTCTATGTAAACTTTCAAAATCATTTATAGGAAAATCAACTTTTATGTTTGGATTTTTGTGAAACAAAACCTTTGAAGTTTTCAAAATATCACAGTGTTGAGACATAGCTCATGATGTAATATGTAGATCAATATAAACAAATATATGTGTGTCCATGTTCATGTAATATCCATATGATATGACATGATATATAGTTTGATATATGCTATGACATGATTTTTTCTTTAAGGTTATGGTCAGATTACAAGCAGAAAAGTTGGTCGTTTGTAAAGAAATTAGTATGCTTATATGGCTAGTAGAGTTTGTACTGGTGCTTGTACCCTTGGAATAGAACAAACATACGATGGCGTCTAATTTTGAAACATTCTGAGTAAATGGTTCTGTAAATGACGCATACTTTCACACAAGGAATTCTATGTGAGGTCAATAA
>VJOZ01035326.1:0-10577 GCA_009801055.1 Stichopus horrens
TCCTGCTTGGTCACCTTTTCTCCTAAAGGATATTGATAACATCGAATCTCAGAGACAACCAAACTGATTCCTGGTTTCAGACACCTGAGCTATTCTGATAGGTTACGCATGTTGAACTTGCCTCGTCGTATTATAGGAGACGAAGAGGTGACATGATCTAAATCTATAATTATTTTAATGGTGGCTTAGTTTCCAGCAATCAGCTTTTCCAAAGAGTGGTCGATTCCAACTTGTACAAGAGAGCACCCGTTCAAAATTCGGAAGCCTCGTTGTGGTCAGAATGTCAGACAGAGATTCTTAACACAGCATAATATTAGCATTTAGAATTTGTTACCAAGGTATGTTATCAATGCACCATCTTTGAACGGATTTAAGTCAAATTTGGATGAAGTTTGGCGGAGTAGGGATTTATATTTTGACTACAGAGCTGATTTTTAACTTCATTTTTTCCACGACAAAATGGCCTATGGTAACAATTAACATCTTGATTTGATGATGATGATGATGATGATGATGGTGATGATGATGATGGTGATGGTGATGATGATGATGTGATGATGGCCGGTGATGATGGCCGGTGATGATGATGATGATGATGATGATGATGATGATGATGATGATGATGATGAACAAGTATATTTAGGCCATGGAACTGCTGTTGTTCTGGATGTGCAGATTTTCATTAAGGATTATAGTTCTACTGTAATTAAGAATCTGTACCAGCCCACATAATAAGTAGCACTAGCCTGAATCATAGTCACACAAAATTGGAATATTTGCAGATCATACAGTATTTCCGATGTTGTGGCAGATCAAGAGTGTGTCGTATTCATATGCATCTCTCGCTTCACAAATTAGCTTTGAGATACATTGTATGTCACATTTTTTTTTATTTAAACATTCAAGGGTAAAACCTCATTTAGTGTGTACTCTTATCATACATAAGGCCCTTTTACCAACCAAAGTAAATTGTTTAAAGCAAATAAAGGTAAAGCATGTAAGTAAATTGATTTACAAAATGTTGGCACAAAATTAAGAGGATGGGTGTTAAGAAAAAATGTATACAGTAGTCAGTGCTACATATACTGTACAGTGGTGGCCAGTAGAAATGTTTGGTATACAGTGAAAATTGCCACCCCCTTGAAATAGCCGTCACCATCCTTAAAAAAAAATTGCAGAATTAATGATTAGAACTGACATCAGGACTTCTTGTGTCATTGAAATCTTAAACTCATCAGGGCACTCTGTCCTGCACACAAAAAATAAATAAGGATTGAATGGCTGCATGATGAACAAAGTGAACAGAGTGAATAGAAAATGACTTCAATAGGATTAGCTCAATTTTGTGTATGCTGGAACATTGCCAAAAGCATGAAAAGTCACCATTTAAGTGTACGGTACGCCGTATACTGTACAGTCTTGTTACAATGGTTGCAGATTATGATAAGGGTACTGTAATTAGGGGTCATGGTTATTGGGGTAATGCACAGTATACTGTCTTTTCACCGAGCAAAATAAATATACATGAAGGGATTGTTTAGTGTATGTAATTCTAAAGGAAGACCTACATCGTCGACTGTCACAACCTTTGAACACCTCTGACCTGTGCAACTGGAAGTGTTATTCTAAGGTATTGTTTTAGCAAGAACCGGTATTTTCCAGTCACAGATGCACAAACATTGATTGAAGTGAAAATGTATTGAATGGGGTTGGGGTACAGTACTGTATGTTTCAGTTGTATTCTAACAGTATGCTGGTGTGGAAGTAGCGGGAAGCACAGTTCATCAATTCCTGTTTTTATGAGGTTTAACATTTGATCATAAAGTTTGTGAATTTAGCACATTTTGGTACATCTGAGGATAAAAACCTTGTGTAGGCTTTTTAACACCTCTTTCGTCATGTGTTGGCTACCATATTGAAGAATATACAAATTAAAACAAGTATGATTACAAGTAAAGGATAACGTTCTTTATGCCATGACAATCTTTGAAAGCAATGAATATGTGAGCATTAAAAATGAGGCATGTTCTTGTTTTAAACTGTTGATTTCTTTAACTTGTCATCACAGCTTTTTTGTAGGTCCACTTGTCCTGAATAACAGATCTTCTTCAAGTCATCTCACAATGCGAGCTGCTTTGCTGTTCACCCTGTTGGTCATTTTGGCCGAGATTCTGGGCCTGGTCCTGGTTGCTCTCATGGTCGTGCTCACCAGCAAATACTTCGGTGGATACGCCTGGGATGGCAGCGAAAAGCAATTTAATCTCCACCCAATACTGATGACAGCAGGATTTTTGTTCTTTTATGGAAACTGTGAGTATCAACAAGAAGGTCTTTGTCTGTGGGAATCAATGTTCTTCACATTTCTGCTGGACTACAGGCTGAAGCAGAGTAACAAGCAAAGTCAACTGCAACACCATGAAGTGTTCATACATTTAACATTTACAATTAACTTTCACCTCTCATTTATTTCAGGAAATGAATTTGTGGTGTAGTATGTTTTGAATAACATTCTGAAAACAGCTTTATCAGCAAGATTTCTTCATTTGACAGCAAACAGCGTTAAATGTATAGGGAAGTTCAAATTGCTGCTGAGTGAGGAATATGGTCGACATTAGGTCAATCACAAAATTAAAAAAACTGCAAGGTTTTGTCGAACATCTTTATTATTTCAGTCACAAGCTTGATGGAAATCATTGTGCACCGACTGCACTCAAAGTGTTCGACACTTTGACTATACCATAGCATGTATGACATGGTATCACATCAAATTCTATTAAAACTGATGAATTGTTTGGGTATGTTAATCGGATGTGTAAGCAACTGTTTCCTCCGCCACACGTGTATCAAACAATTACAATCACAATTCATTGTTTATGTGAAGATGTTCTTCTGAGTTTTAAATGAACTAATATCAACTATATGTCAATCAACTAATATAACTTTCACTTCAAAACTTCAGCAATGTATCCAAAGAAGGAGATTATTTCTTTTTTCAATGGATCTTGAGATTCAAAACAGAAGTGATTTGCAATCTTGATGAGATACCGTCCCATGTGGGCAATGTTAGCGACATTTACTGCAGACCACATTTCATCTGTGCCTTCATGCACCAAATGTTGCACTCTAAGACCTTCATAAGGCATGTGGGGACAAATTGCCGTCATACTGTACATGCCTCTATCTGTAATTACATGCCACTTTATTTGAAAAACTGTAACTTGGCAATATTGTTGAACTTGATTTTGTTTGTACTACAGTATATGTAATATTTAAATTATTAACACTCTATCATGGACATACCGTATGGCAGCAGTAGATTTTATTAGTTTGTGTCGCCTTTAACATTTGCGGATTTTGAACTGTTACCTTACAACACAAAGATGCTGCAAATAGCACCAATATAAATATCCAGAAGCGTGAGACAAGAGCAAATAGAGAAATAACCCATTGAAGTCCTTTACAACCCTCTTGTTTGGTACTTTGTGTACTCTGTTTACACACATTTGAGTATCAATTGAGATGTGATTTGTATTCTCATTCGATTGTTTATCAAATAATAAAAAGTGTGCCTTGTGTTTGATGCACTCCAATGTGAGACGTTCAGTGCTTCTGCACAGTATGCCACAATGTCATGTCTGCCCCGCATGAGAGTGCTCATGTACTGTAGCTGCAGGCTGTAGTGATTGTGCAGCATGTTTGTCAACGTTAGCTGGAATACTGTAAATAGTCATCAATGAATCACAGAGTAAGAGAGTTCATGGCACATTGGAATCTAGATGCTGGTCAGAAAAGACACACTACCAAGGTGAGGTGGTGCTTATAGAGTGCAAATTACTGTACTTAATGGACATTTTTAAGATGAAAGATTTGAAGGTCTCCCTGAGCTGATAGTGAAATCATGCCGTCAACTTTCTGACTTAAAGTCACAAGTGATGAATATATCAGTCGTGATGAATACTATGTGTCATGGATAGAAACGTATAGTCTTGTATGTGTGAAAGCTTAATGATCTATCAACCATTCTAAGTGAAAGGAGTGGATACCAGCCAGATTGACTCAAAGGCAGGGCACAGATGCTATGTGAGTACAATAATTGTGAAACAAGAATTAAATTGTACATCACATTTAAACATGCGTGTTCAAAATAACGACCGGAAACCTATGGTTTGATAGTGTTGGCTATGCTGCTGAACAGTTCAGCTGAATCTTTTTACCTTTGTTTTTCTTACATAACTACCAAATGCTGAGCGCCAACAACTTTGGTCTCTACAGTACGTAATCTCATTACAGCCCTCAGAGGTACTCATGGTGGTGTTTTTCACCCTGCAGTACTTTGACTCAGTCATGAATGGGTTCTTATGTTACATTGTATTGAAAAGGTGATAACTGATGGAAGCCTCTCATATTAAAATTTAAAACTGAATTTACCACTCCTCAAACCTTCTTGCCTCCGTATGACCAATGCCCCTCTTCCCACTGAGCAAATGTGCCTTGCAACCTTTGACACTGCCCTGTCTTATGCCTGCCCAATCCATAATGTTGAATCTCGCCTCATTGTCAAAATGGCCACCCTAATTTGAAGAGACATGCCCATCCTTCCTTCGGGATTCCTTTCTTGTTCTCGACGCACATTACATTGTTTTTTGGGGTATTTTTGACCCCCATACAGCTCCCAACCATAAAGCTGTAAAATTTTCCCATTGCTTCATATGCTGTACATTTTGTAGCATCATTTTCATGGCTGCAAACTCCATTTTAGAACCATATGTGTCACAATGTGACAACAGCAAAGGAGCATCTGCTAATTGCCAGCTACAATAATATCTTTGATATTAATGCAATTTGAGAAAAAAATTGTGCAAGTACAGTATGATCTCTTCAGACCATATACTGTGCTGTAGCTGACATTTAAAGTCCTGTACAGTAGATTGCTGTCTCCTCCCTGAAAATTTTCTAAGATGTCAGGGAGCAAAAGGTTAAATTCTTTTCTCTCTGTACTCGCTACAAGTTCAGTCGTATCTAAGTGCATGGAACCATGTGCATGTCTGTATATTTAGCATTCATGTCTGCATTCTGGCAGGGAGTGAGTGTTATGCACGGTACCATTAGGCATTAGCTAGTGGTGAGTTGTAGTTTTTGCTTCCATCTGCTTCACAAATGGCTCATTTGAATTTTTTTTCAGCTGTTGAGTCCTCAAGTAATCCTCCTCAGTACTACATGTGAGTAGTTTATTTAAAAAAAAAACACCCAAAGAACGTCACCATTCTGCATTGATCATGTCATGGGAATCACACACAGCTGTCATACAACATACATGGAATATACAGTAACTTCACACTCTTACTGTTGACGTATTGTGCAGGGACTGGTGTTGAGCGTAGCCAACCACAAAATTCAGGGTTGTGTGATTCAAATCAAGTTGATTAAAATCATAATTAAAATCATGATTTTATTTTTAAAATTCATGGTTTCAATTGATTCTATGATTTACATCATAATTTAATGAAAAAAATTAACATCCCTGCCACATATCAACTTCTACTTTTTTTATCATAATTCCCATGTACAAACAGCATAAATTTACCATATATACTGTATGAACATGTCATCTTCACTGCCGAATTGGTCACATTTACCATTTAGTGGCACACATCCCCCACAAAGAACACCTCACCATGCATGTCACATGAGGACGATGGGACTGACTGCGACCCAGTCATAATTTAATTCTCATTCTTTAATGTCTAATAGATATTATAACTCTAGCATACTTAGCATCTTTTCATCATTTACAGCTCTGCACAATTCACAGAATTGTTAAAATTGAATTAACTTCAGAAAAGGTTGACTACCGTGGAAAAGAGCACTGCATTCATAACTTTGTGTTGAAAACATGAATATACTCAGGGCAGTATTCCTAATGCAGAGCATCTACTGTGCTGTATACTTTCTGTCAATTTTGTTACAAGTTTTTCAGGGTAATTTGTGACAATCAGGACTGCGTACTGAAGGTTGCGCTTATATTCATATTACTATCATACGATAGTTCTGATCGCATGTATTGTATGTATTGTATTCTAGGTGTATTATATGCATTTACATTTGTGGAGAAAATTGTGTGTGCCTTGATCTGTGTCATCATTACGTCCACAGTGATAGACAAATTACTGTACAGTACAGGAAGTCTTTTATCAACTTTTACACTATCTGGACTGAAGCCTACAGTATGTTGCAGACCAGCTTCCTATACCAGAAACAGCACAAGGTCACATATGTACATGACTGTACCACATTTGCTGCCATTTGCCTGCTGTAAAGCTTTTAAAGTCGGCATAAACTCTATAGTTTGTAGCATTGTGAAACTTGCTAAACCTACAATAAATGTTCATGTATTTACAAACAATCAAGACAGTAATGGTGATATTTTCATAATTGCTCCTTCCCAAATATGACTTCAAAGTCCCCGCCGTTTTTGTACAGTGTATCACCATTTTGGAAATGTATGATATATCACATGCATCGGCAATATTACGCGACATGTACATCTTGGTTCATGTAATATTGAAACGTAGCTACTTGTAAATTAATAAAAAGGAAAAATCTTCATATTTGTACCGTCCATTACGTCACGGATAGTACCTAGGCATGGTTCTCATTTTCGAGAGGCAGTTCTTTCTTTCAATGTTTCTTGATCCACATTCAGTTGTTTGCTCTACAATTGTGCTCATTGTGTTGAGAGGATCGTGCTGACGGGAACCAGATTTTTGGTTAAATTTTGTTAGGGATATGGTTTTATAAAATCAGTTTTTATTTTGGCAGTTTCCGCATGTATTTTATTGTTTTGCAAGTGAAGGACTTGAGTAAGTCAAACTCCCAACGGTATACTGCACATGGCAAGCATGATAATGGCTGCCTCCGTGCATCACATACGACTGTATAGGTCTGTTGGTCAAACACAGAACTTGTATTGCTGAGGTTTGCTGGTTTGAAATCTGATGTCAGCCTACAATTTGTTTGCACATTTGTAATATTTCATGTGGTTTCTTGGCCCCAGTTTTCAGATTTTAAGCAATACCATTTATGTGTAAAAGTTGTAGATCTCTTTGGTTGATCTCACACTTTCAGTTAATACTTGGTCATTTTTGAGGTGTAGTCCTAACACATCTGGTGCTTGTCCAGACTTCATGGGTTTGACTAGCAATCTTTGCAAAGAAATGGCCAATTACAGATTTCACCAGTCATGGCCTCACTGACTGGCCCTTCTAGCCTCAAATGTCATTACACATTTCAAATCGTTTTAATTTCCCATGAATATCCAAATGGCAGTGATATGTTTTGATGCAAAAGCATGGCATCCCTGCATTCTATAGGATGCTTTGACCTTCACAAACTGCTCAGCCAAAGCTTTCCTTAGGTTATAAAAAACAATAGCATTGAACTATGTGTATAGACTACAAGCACATCACTGTACAAGTATGTCAAGAGTAGATATTTTACATACAAAGGTTATTGTTCGTGGCTGTTGTGCATTGAAAATAACTACTGTATGGTTTCACTTTCAGCTGGAGTGTACTGCACTCTGAGAGTCTCCAAAAGAAGGTGAAACAGTTTAGATTCGTTGGAAACCTGCAATGATTTTGCCTCAATGGAAAGCTCAAGGAAATTCGATGTAGAGTAAATATACAGTACTGTACTTTCTGCTAATATGCAGCTGTGTACAGCTGAACTTTTGAATTTGATGGTGTACATGTTGTCAAATAACTTAAGTGCAGTGGTCCCTTACTGCAGTACAATAAATGATCAGTAGGTTGTTTGACTATGGTACCTTGCAATATGACATGGTGTTTATAGTTAGGGATGATTTGTATTTCATTTGTAACAACAAAAACATGTATTATCAAATTACAGAATGCCATGAATCTGCACTTAATGCAGCTAAATTTTCCATAGATGCATTCATCCATGCATTATATTTGTTTCTTCTTAAACAGCTGTCATACTTTACAAGGTTGGTGCAGGAGTCAAGATTTCTAAGTTCAAAGTCAAGATGGCGCACTTTCTGCTTCATCTGTTGGCGTTTGTCTGCTCTGTGATTGCTCTGGTGGCTGTCTTTCAATATCACAATGCACAGAAGTACAGTAATGCCCGAAGCCTCCACAGTTGGATGGGACTCGGAACTGTCGTGTTTTATGGCCTACAGGTGACATTTTCAATACCATGTCAGCGTAGATACGCTACTGTATAACTCATTTGTATTTATGATCTTCATTATCTTAAAAAAAAAAAAAANNGTAAGAGATGTGACGTTAATTTCCACAATTCTTCAAGTCAATCTACAATTTGCCCAATCTACATTTTCAGTTGTGTCAACGTCAAATTAGGTCATCAGTTTCAAAGGAAAACAAACACTTCTTGCAAACAGCTTGCTGCTGTTAATACATGGCATTTTGACGGTCTTGACACAACTGGAAATCTCTCTTGACCAGTCTGGTCTTTCTTCAAACAGCAGTATCTTGAATTGGGAACAAGGTGAATTTACCTTTTACTGTATTTGAGATGCCTGCGGTGAACAATCATTTTCGCTCAGTTAAGGACCCCTTCAATTGTCAGTCAGTTGCATGACTATGAAGTTTTCTTAGTTAGCCAACACATATTTTGTTACTTGCTGATTTACATTCCTGAAATTTTAAATCCGGGAAGCAATGTCAGACCTGGGTCTTGACATGACTGTTCAGGTTCACAATGCAGACACTAATTAGTACCCAAATGGCAATTTTTTTTTTTTTTCAACTCCTGGACAAATGGATACTTCGTAAAATTTTTCGATGAGAGCAGTGTGTAACTCACTCTAGTATTTCTAATTGGACTAGAATGATGGGTCTTGTATTTTCATTACTGTTGTCTACCAAGTCATCAGTAATTGTGATAGCATTAGCAATGTCCATACATGTGCATATGTACTTTGCTGAGTGTAGGTTTTATGCTTTGATCAGTGTGATGTGAACTTTTCATAAAGTTCAAATTTAAAACTTCATTTTCTAAGAATAAATCAAGAGTTTGGACCGTGTAACCAAATGTTTGTTGTCAAAGTTCACTGTATGAATTTCAAGGTCCAGTGTTCAAGCATTTTCATTACATACAAGTCATGCTGGAATCCTTGAACCTTTGCCACACATTCAGAAGCACACCACGTTGCTGTATTGTACAGTATACATGCAGTTATGAATATTTACAAAGTACTCGTACAGCCACTTCAAACTCCCTCACCAGTACAAATATCAGTGGTACAGTAGGTAAATTTTTCTGATTAGGCAGTAATTCTGCAAACATGCAGACCAGCAGATAACTGACTATCCTGTGATCGTAGATGACAAGAGGCGGAATGGTCCACTAAAGAGTAACTGCAGCAAGCGTCATTTTCCATTACCGCCATTGTCAGTGTGCAGTACAGTATCTGTACAGCTATACTCTGCTACTGAATGGAAAAGACATGTAATGATTGCATGTAATTCTGTCACTAGTCCACAGGTTGAGAAATACTCAATGTCATATTTCACTTTATGAATATCTGTGTGAGGTAGCTGTGTTTGTTTCAGTGTGTTAGGGCCTGTCTTGAGGACGTAACCTTACTGTACAATATGATAATGAATAATCTAGGTTGTCATTACTCCTTATGTTATACAGTATACATATTATGTTCAAACTCACATTAAAGTGTTTTTTCCTGACAAAAAAACGGTGCCCCTCAATTAAAAATTTTAGCATGATTGATAATTACAGTCGAAGCATACTTTCACTGGACAGGGTGTGCCAAAGTACTGTATGAACCAGCACAGTGGGTTTGTATTTCACGGTTTCTCCTTTGTGTTCGTGTTTGTCCATATTCTGTCTGGAGTCCCCTCATTCTCAGAAGACTAATTCTTGTTTTTCGTTTAGTTTTACAAGTTTGTCTGTGTTGGATTGTCTTCCAGTTCTAAAGGTTTACTCATATTCCTTTTTTTCTGTGTCTGTTTTCATTTAGCTTGTCCTGGGATTTCTTTTCTTCCTGTACCCAAGACCACGCGAGGAGGTCAGAGCGGCCGTCAAGCCGATACACGTCTTCTTCGGGATCTTCCTCCTGGGGATGATTTGTGTCTCAGTTCTTACGGGACTGACAGAAAAGATTCTCTTCGGGTAAAATTATGAATCTATGCCTGTTCATACTTTCGTTGCCAAATTATTTCTGTTTAACACCATTATTATTATTATTTAAACAGATTATGACAAACTTTTCAGTGTAACTTATTCCAAGAATTTTGTTGAGACATTTATATTCTCTGATGAAGGGGATTAGAAGGGGTACCAAATGTATGAAATGAGGGTTTTGGGGGATTGTTCTTCTGGATTGGTCAAAGAAAAGTATTTTCAGCTGGAGGATTTATAGATCCAAATTTGTCATTTTTACATTTTTTAAAGTACTGTACATTTTAGTATTGGCAAAGATGTATTTGTGCTGGGAAGCTATATTGCCCCCTTAAACTTGGTATAATATTAACTGTGCTGTCTTTAAATGGATAGAGGGGATGGCATTTAGAGCA
>VJOZ01035333.1:0-19223 GCA_009801055.1 Stichopus horrens
AATATGGGATCTGTCCAAATATGGGATATGTCCAAGCTTCCCTTTTTGAAATATTGTGTTTACAAGGTAGGGCATCACGGACATACACACACATACACATGCACGCATGTATGCATGATTACAAAGGTTACGATTATCATCGCAACCAAAAAGGGTAAAACAGGATAAAATTAGTGGTTGAAAGTTTTCATTCATCTTACCTGTGCCCTTATTTTAACAAGCCAATGGGTAGTATACTAGTAATTGATATTCAGTTGGTTGAAGCAGCTTATCACTGATGACGTAATGAGGTGATCAGTTTGCAGTTTATTTGTGCAGACAGCACTTCGTTTCATTAAATACCACAATTAACAATACCTATTAAGAAGTGACAACTTGTGTATTATGTTTTAGATGCACCTTCAGTGAGATATGCTCTGTTGCATATTCATCATGCAGGTGCTTAAATAAAAATGAGAACTCTTCATTCTCAAATATGATTTCTGTTTTGTACTGATTTCATGCCATTCATGATGCTTTTCAAAGTAGTCACTATATTGCTATTACTGTATTGATATATGTGTTTGCACTGGGTCCAAAATTTGTACACAGGTACCCGCCCTCAGACTATCGTTGGTTGGGTACACGAAAACATAACTCTGTTAGACTAACGACCTCGTTGTTAATTAAATACAACATTTTGCTTTGCATGTTTAACTCGATGAGTCTTATGTACAGGCAAGACGAAGTGTTTTTAATTTAGGCATACATGCTGAATTTTGTCACATATACAATGTACATTAGTGAAACTTTGGACACAGGCAGTAATTTGAGACATGGGCCCTAACATCATCCATCAGTTACTAGGTTCAAACACAATCTTATAGCCAGTAAATGAAGTACTTTATCTGTCTCAACTCAGCACGGTTTCTACAAAAATTTTCAGCGCAAATCCCAGCGTACCATTACTTCTTTGGTGTTAGTGATACCCAGGATGAAAGTTTCTTCGACCAGGTTGAATAAATTACCTCTGGACTCAGACCTACAAAAGGTTTCTTGAAATGCGATAAACTGTTTGATTATTAACCCCGACCCTCTTCCCAATTGAAAGAAATGGTATGAGATTCTTTTCGGTGTTATCTGTTCCTTTCATTCCATTTAATAATATGGAATGGTGTTGCCATGTAAATTTGAAGACTGTTCCATAAACTCTGTGGCTATTTATAGTAATCTAGCCTATTTCCAGGTATTCATTTGTAGGGAGCTGTTTATGTCCTATCAGAGATCATGAGGGGCTTTATGGATGCCATCCAGTTCAGGAACCCGGGCATTACAGGCCGAATCACATCCGATGTATGAGTATGAATCATCGGCAAATGCCAGAGGATTGAGGAAGATTTCAAGATAATAAAATTGTCAGTTGATTGGTTGTTTCCTGTAAAGAACAAAATCAAAACTTTCTGTCGTGTTTTGTTTCCATCCTGCAGATGCAATAGGAGGGTCACAAGCAAAGGCCATCAAGGATTTTATGAGACTTCATGACAGAGCAGCCCTCTCCTTTAAGGCGGGAGACATCATCAACGTAAGTGTTAAGCAGATATTAAATATTTTGTGAATGTGTCATTTTTGCCAAGTGGAGGTCATATTTGGCGGTCATATTATTTTTGTTTTTCTTCGGTATAGTAATCCCCTCGTACTCTCTCGTATGCCAAACCATCAAAGGATCAGTGACAATCTAGTGGATCTTCAGATTGCACCATAAGTCTGTGAACAGTGTTAAATGTGAATGAAACATGTTTTATGTTCGACAACATTAATGTGATGAATATCAGCGCAGTCCCGCAGCTTGGTAATGAACTGAATAAATTCATCCTTCCTGATTAGATTTCTGTGATGTCAGTTAAAAGAGCTGTTTGTATTGAAGTGTACATTATTGCAGACATATTTTTTTTCATTTTGTGATATCATCGTCCATTGATCTTAATTAATGTTTGAAGGAATCTCCACTTTATTTTGTAATGAGTGGAAGCATAGGGCTCCCCTGTACTTAGAGAAGAATAAATATTTATTGTTATTGAGAGTCTTTGTACTTTCAATGAGTCTTTTGTCAATTGTCAATTGTATTAACTCTATAACTGAAACCTTGCCTCACTAGAAAGATTTTCAACCGGGAAGTGGCATGACCTGTATGCATCCGCAATTGTGTGCATGTGAACATGCTTAACATAACTGAAGTAGAACATTCTGACACATTTGACTTTCACTAATAAATTTGCAACTCATATTCCAGCTTTAATTATGGAACTTATTGGTTGAGAACCAATAACTGGAGGAAACAACCTCCCCCCCAAAAAAAGATCAAAAAACAAAAGGAGCTTCTTCAAGTAGCTAATCTTTCTAAGACCCATGTAAGGTAGAATCGCACGCACCATGCCATTTTTGTTCAGAGCTGACTGCACCCTGACTGAGCCCTGTTCCTCTCCAATTTCTACTTCACACTAGGGCCATGTACATTTGCTACCAATGATCTTAATTTCTTTATTTTATGGTCATTTTTGCATGGAAAATGTGAAGAATCCAATTAGATTTGATCTTTTGGTTCACACCCTAAAATTTCATGTTTGTTCATGTTTCCTCTGGGGAGACACAACCAATCAGGGTGAAGAGTGAATAAGCACTTTGCTGTGACTGTGTGAGCGCTCCATACACCAGCGACTGTGTTATACGCCTAAAGATAGCGTGTTTTGCACTTGGTTCTGCTCCATTTTTTACAGTGTCCAAGACGTCTGTGTTGAACAGATCCTCGGTTATGTATAAACTCTGTTGAGTACAAAGCTTGCGTGTAAACAGCTGATGAACAGGGGGCTGTTAGAATAGCAGAGTGATGGGTATTTCAAAAGTGTGGAAGCAAGAAAGAGAACAAAAATTACAAACATCTTGACCAAGACGATCAAATAGCAGGCGTGCATGCCACAGATGTGTTCTGGAGTGCCGTGGAAAAGTTCGCTGGCAGAATATTGAGAAAAGAAACTATTTTAAGATGTTTTTGTAAGTTCCTGCCAATGAGGTATTAATTGCCTCTGAAAATTGAACATTTTGTTGTAAATTTGACTAGAAAAAAATGAACTTGACACTGTTTTGCATTTGAGCTCTTTCTGCAAGACAGAAAAAAAATTCAAGAAGTGGAACCTATAGAATTGGAGAGAACGCTCACACCTTTCCTCATAGAACATTGGTCAGTGGTGTTTAAGGTGACAACAGTAATTTTCCATGTTGCATTTCGTAGAACTCCAAGGAAGCCTGACCTTATCCACTACATGTGTGGGTCCTTAACTTGATCAAAATGGTAACAGCATGCTTCTGGATCGTTCTAATGGAGGCAGTGCCATCTGAGTCATGTGTCCTCAGTCATGTGACTCAGTCATGTGACTGGTACATCAACACTGTTTCGGAGATGAGAGGTTAAAAGTTCTCCATTGGATTCGCCTTCTTGGCTGCTTTCATGGCATCACAGTAAAAAATTGTTGGCAAAATCCTGAAACATTTGGCACATTTTAAAGTGTTAATGGGGTGTTATGTTTGGCAAAGAATCAACACCTGTTTATGTAGATGAATACATCAGAGTTTGATCTGAAATATTGACCTAAAATACATGGTTTCCTGAGGGAGAATGAAAATGACATAACACAAAAAAGTAAAAATTCTTTGGTTGCATGACATGACCTGTTACCTATTACCTCTCATGTTCGTATTTGATGCTTTGCAAGTCTCCTTTTTAGTACTTCCGTTATTTTTGTTAAATTCATCATGATATAGTCATTACATTATCCCGTACATTGTCACTCTGACATTGCTGTAGAACATTTGGTGATTATCCACAAACTGTGTTGCTTTTTCTCCTTACATCTAAAGTATCCATCAAAGTACACAAGGTAGCATTTTTGATACCATGGCATTGTGATTCACCTGACAAGAAGAAGTGTTCAATAATACTGTCTAGATATGAAAGTCCCTGTTAATGTGTCAGTTTGTGTGTTAATGCTTTTTATGTGTGTGCTTCTACTTAAAAGCATTATGTTCTTAACACTTGCAGGTTGAAAGAAAATCTTCTCTCTCAGTTTTCTCTGAAAAATAAAGTTTGTGATCCTCAAGTGAAAACTGTTTTAAAATCCTCTGCTCATTTGCATGTCAAAGTGTTTTTATTCCATTATCTCTCACCTGATGGTTGTTAAAAAGTCTTGGGGCAAGAAGGGCCTGAAAGGGTTGGAATGTAATTATAATTAGAAAAGGTTTGATACCTGATCAGAGAAGGAGTTCAGTTTGGGAAACCCATAAAAAAATTATTTTGTGTTTACTTTCTTTGAAGTTAATTATTAACTGCTTTGTTAGCCATGTACATAAACACTGGTCTTTCATTCGTTAGCTTTTGTTCCACATATATGGCCATTTATTAAATGTCACTGCTGTGACATGGCACCAAGAAGTATGTTGGGTGTTCCTCATTTCAAGTAATTTCATGATTAATTTGTATTGTCCCTACTATCACGACCCGATTGAAAATAAAAAATTTTGCTCAGTAATGGGAGAGCCTAGGACAGACTATATCAACTGCAATAATGATTGTTTCTTTACCTACCTTTGCGCACAGGCTTTGTAAATCAGACTTATAGACACATGTAAGCACTACCTAATTTGCAACACACCCCAGAGAAAATACCTCATACAGGGACAAGCTGCTTTGTAGAAACTTCAACCTGAGGTCAACCTGAGTTTATGGTCAGGGCAGGCTTATTCCATGCAATTATTGGACCAATTATTAATTAGTTTAGCAGACATTTAAGGAGCAGTGAATGCATTATGAAAAGTATCTGCTGATTTGAATGTACTGTGTCTATTAAAAGAGAACTATCAAGATAATGTACTGAAAATAAAATAGACTAAGTCAAGTTCATTTTGACTTGGACAGATTTTGTATTTTGTAAGTGCACCATGTTGAGTTACAGAACCCAGTTCCTTTTTTAGGAGTTGAGATGTTATTGGGGGGTGTCAACCAAGAGTCAAATTGTGAAAACTGTGTTGTGTAAACATGGTACCTCATGGAGAGAAGCTCAGACAGTTGTTGTGGTTAGTGTGTAAGTGAATCCATTAAAGACAAGATGCCTACTACTTTTAGTGGAGCTCAGATGTCATTTGGGGTCAACAGGGGTCATATAGTGAAAACCTTGCAAGGATGATATATCAAAAAGGAAAACTTGCACTGATCTCATATTTGCTATATATGTACGTGAAGTGATGTACCAGATTGACCACAAATCCTGTTTTATTTAGTGGATGCCATTTTTGGCAACAAGGTTGAACTTGTGAAAATAATTTCTTGATTTTTCAAGACAGGCACTCTTGGACATGTCTTTAGTATACAGTTGTGCATGTGTAGGCATGATACAGATCTGTTATCACATGTCAGACTCATAAAAAAGTGCTCATACTGAAATCATCGAAAACCACAATGTATCTATACATTCTGTTTGAATATTTCTGTGGTGTTGGCTGGTACCCTGTAGGAGTACTAGTACAAACTGTTAGGGAACTAAGGATATTGATGAAATGTAAAAACACTGAAGTGGAGATATAGTGTGAATCAGCTCATATAAGAGACATGACCTGTGCCAGGGATGCTTCACTGACATCTGCTACATTCTCCCCTCCTAAGATCTTATCATTCAGATAGCAACATTTCATCGGTAGGAATCTGGTCACAAATCCTGTAGAAATCTCATCCTCATTCTGTTTGGATGGGGCACAGAAGGACCAAAGTGATGATGCATCTATTGTAGAAATATGTTGATCATTTACGTGAAGGCTGGTGTTTTTCGCATCAGTGTCAGGCCAAGTGACTCCCTTTCCTTTCTTCCTGGAAAAAGTGTTGGACTTGCACGTTTTACCCAGTGTTGTCAGTTTATAGTGAATTATTGCACAAAGGGCCTCCCAGGATGTGAGTCTGACTTACAGGATTGTGCCAAATGAACTCTGAAATCGTAACCTGTGTAACTTTGAAGTTTCCATAAAATGCCTCACCAGATACTAATTCTTGGTTGGTAACTATCATCCATCTGTTACAAGATGATTTACAAGTTTACAAGTGTCAAATAGAGGTATACACTTTGAGTGTGCAATTTAGGGCATTTTGGTTTTACTGCCACATTTGTTGTTCAAGGATAGGATGTGAGAACCCTCATAATAGTCAGGACTGGTTTTCTTGAGTGAAAATGATTGATGTAGGTAGTGAAACGCCAGAAACCTGTTTCTACGAAAAAGATCATTAATTTTTTTTTGTACTAGCATAATATCAACCATCGACATGCTTTCTTAAAATTAAATATCATTGGGGATGGGGTGTAGCAGATAGAGGTCATTGTTTTAATTAGTGTTGAGACTTCATTTATGTTTTCACCTCAGTGTGATGTCTCCTTCGAAATCACTCTTTCCAACATATTTTTCAATGCTTTGCTTCTCAACTTGTGAAGTCTTAAGAGGCATGTCCAAGTATTTCTATGCCCATGGCTCAAAAAGTGCTGCAAAAGCTCACACAGTTTGTTTGAAGCTCTGGGTTGTGTTACAGTGAACAAAGTCTCTAGGATTGTTTAATCCTATGTGTTAAGTGTTTCTTTCTGTTGTGATTGTGGGAATGGGTTATTGTCCTGGCCCATGCTAAGAAGGAAGCATTTCCTACCATCAGCCAGCTATCCATGGATCTATTACTTCCGTTTGGAAACAGTCACGTATCAAGTTTAACTCACCAGCATTGGTGTATGCTACACCGCTGACAACCACAGTACTGTTTAGTCCCAGGCTGATGTCGCAATCTCGGCTATCATGTCGATGCATGTGACGTTAGTGGTCGATGATGGTGGAGAAAAGTGAAGATGATTACTGTCAAAATGGTCTTATGAAAGTATGAAAGTGTTTGTAAATGTGACATCGATGTTAAACTGTGACAGGATGGATGGTAATTATGATTAACAATCTTGAAGAAGATGAAGGTGTCGATGCCAGTGACGAACTGGTGATGGTGATTCCGATGGTAACGATGATGAAGATGCTGAGCCGATGGTGATGATGCTGATTATGAACATGATGAAATTGAAATAGTAATGAGATTATGATGAAGAGGAGGATAGAGAGGAGGAAGATGATGGTGATGATTCAACAAAGTGGTGGATGAAGACAGTTGTGTTGGATGATGGCATTTGTGATGAGGATGACAATAGAAAGGAGAAAAAGTGACAATGATAATGTGTAAAGTAAAGGCAATGCATGTGACATGATGATGACCATGTGTCGTGACAGTGATGGTGACAATGATGTAATCATGGTGTAGACGATAAAATCCACCAGTATCATAGATTGTAACTCTGGGTGCTGTTATGGTGATGCTGCTCATTCTGCATTACTTTGTAAAGCAGCAGTGATGATGTCAAAGGTCACGTGGTGAAATTCACAAGTTGAATTGATTGTGTTAGTTTTGAAGTTACGACATGAAACGACTCATTGAATGTGTAAACTGAGATTCATTCATCTCTAGATAAATTTTAAGAAGTGCACTCTATGTAATGAACCATTCACTGTGGTTCTTGCCAATACATCATTTAGCAGGAAGACAGAACACTGCAGTACAGTAGCAAAACTAGCCATGTTTTAGAGTAAACTTGTTTTAATTCGTGCATGTTTCTTTTCCACTGATGTAAAATGTAGCGTATCACATTTAATATCCTGTACAATATAATTCTATAGAATAGAGGTTAATAGACTCTGTGGCAAATATCTCATTTTTTAAAGAAGTTCGCCTCGTTGGCCGACAGAAAATGTAACTTGATCGTTTAATTACTGCTGGGATTGCCGTGTAGCAATTATTTAATCAGCCCTGAATTCATTTTTGGAGCAGTCAGTCATCTACTTAATTGGATAGAATGAATCTCAGTCTTGAATGCGCTTGTTACACCAGAAGGAGTCAAATCTCCCAACTTTCGATGTTTATTGAACAGCTTGGATCGCAATTCTGGGAGGAATAGAAACTTTTTTGAACATGTTCCAAACACCTTCCAGGTACAGAAACAATTCTGAACATTACAGATAGCAAAATGAAGGCTCTTATGGGTTGTCCATATTTGATACATGTAGCCTAAAGTGTACCACATCAATACATCAGTGTATGTTTTGCAGTCTGTTCAGGTGATACGAAGGATTTTGTCATGATTGTCCTGTCTTTGTTGTTTACTTCACTCCTTACTTACCTATTTCCTACTACTGCACTCCAAATTACCAAGCATGATGACAAGGGCAGTGTCGTAGCCCTTCGTAAGGCTTCCGTAAGCCCGGCACAGTGCGGAAGGTACCACAGGGAGGGTACATTGTAATCCAGAGGTATATATAGGTACATGAGATATAGGTACATGAGATATATCAGCTTGTAGGTTTTGGTGAATAACGAAACTTTGAACTTTTTAAATAGGAGTGGTTCTGAGAGTTGGTGACAACTCTGGAGTTCAATAACATTCTTTCTTTTTAGAATCCAGTAGCTTTTTGTGTGTATACCTTTCATCTCCTAGCTATCATCAACTGTAAGGTTCATTGATAAAGGTCTTGAAATAAATGTTACATGACAGCTTGTGACAGATGTTAAAGAGATCTTCTTACTAACTTAAAAGGTAATAAACATGAATCTTAAATTTGTTGTTCTGTCGTTTTCCCCAACTGTCTTGAAAAAGAATACCTGCATATGGAATTTTCATTTACAGAAGAAAAACAGGCACAAAGGTCTACAAGGGGAAAGTTTACCACAGCCATGCAGACACTTTTAAAGGGATTAAGGCATCCCCAAACACTAAAGTTTGGTCAATGATGATGCAACAGGTTTGCCATATTCTATATCAAACAATGAGTAACACCTATTGTTTTTTTACCTCTACACACACTCTCTGTAAACAGCACTGGACAATAACAACAAGTTTTCCTCACAATGTTTGCACGAAAAGCCCATCAAAATGTGTCAAAGCAGCTGTGGATGATAATTTACATTAAGACATGAGCTCATGTCACATCTTTGGAAGATTTATATCATAGCGAAGAAACATTGCCAGCTACAGAATCTTGTCATCAGGATACACCTGTCAGTAGATCATTTTAACTCAGTTATGGTCAAAAAATGTTTTGTCTGCCTAAAATAATATGTACGCTTCAATATTTGTTTATATATCCTGTTAACAAACTTGGCACACAGTACAGCAGTAGGCCTACTTGCTCGCATGATACTTACACCGAGTTTCAGCTTCTTTTGTGTCGCATCATGTGATGAAGAATAGAGAGACACTTTTGACAGTATTAAATCCTTCAGCTAAACTAAAAAAAAAAAAAAGGAAAGAAAAAGGTTGAAAGCATGTAACTATTTAAATTGATATTGTTCATTCTGAGATGGTTGTTTAATATCAAGATCTAATATGTTTGAAAGGTACTTTGCCACTATTAAAATGTTCGAGTGGATTCTGGCATTTATCGCCAGACTGCAACATTTTCAAACCAGCACAGTCTTGTGAAGCTTTTGATATATCAAATTGTTTTTTTCCCATTGAATTTTTGTTGATGAGTAATTCTATACAGTTATTTGAAAGATTTCGCGATGTTTGTCTTCTGATAGCATAAAATCCACCATCAGTTTTTATCGCAATGTATGGTCTGCACTCCACGACAAACTGCCAAGCATACATTTGTGCATTTCACAGGAGCTTATTGACTCCTTTGAATGTCAGTATTGACTAATTGTGCATTTTGGTTTTGATGATAATCTCAACCTTTGTATTCTTGCTGAGGTGTATGTGTGTGTGTGTGTGTGCATGTGCTACCTACCTTGTAAACGCAACATTTCAAGAAGGGAAGCTTGGACAGACTTGATATTTAGAACATATAAGTACAGCTTTGAGTGCAAGTTTAAAATATGAAAACCTCATGCACATGATATCTCAAGAAGGAAAGCTTGGACAAATTTCATGTTTGGGAGTGTAGGTGTGTCACATTGACTACAAGATCACTACTGATTTTGGTGGAGGTCAAAGATCATTTAAGGTCAACAGAGGGAAAAAAAATGACAATCTTGTAAATATGATATCTAAAGCAGGAAAGTTTTTACAAATCTCATATTTAGTAAGTTAGGTGTACCTCACTGAGTGCAAGATTGCTATCAATTTTGGTTTAGGTCAAAGTTCATATGAGGTCTACATAGGTCAAAATGTGAAAACCTTGAAAACATAATCTTTGAAGAAGGAAAGGTGTATCTCATTACCTACAAGAACCCTATCAGTTTAGAAGGTCAAAGGTCATTTGAGGTCAACAGGGTCACATAATGCAATTCTCGTAAACATATCTCAAGGTGGGAAGCTTGGACTGATCTCATAGTTTCGTTTCGTTTATTTGTTTTATCACTTCATGCATTAACAGAAAATTACAAACACAAGATGAATAAAAGAGGCATGAGGTGAAGGGAAGTACACGAAAAACCCTGTTGGGCTTGAATTATGCACTCCTGGCAATACAAATCAAACAACGAACGAATCATTGCAACAAAAATCAACAGATAGAAAGAGAAAAGAACAGACCAACCCTCAAGAAACCTAACCACTAATAAAGAGAAAAAACATAAAGAAGAGACCTACCCCACTTCGCCTTTGCCAACCCCCCCTCCCTTCCTTCCCACCTGTGTAACAGCGGAAATACAGAACTGAGGACAATCGTAAAAGGAATACAATAACATGAATTCAATCCAGTGCAACACAAGAACAAGAATCATGATTAGTGAAGTTGGTTAGTATAGTTAGTATGTAGGTGTATCTCATTGAGTGCAAGAACACTGTTATTGTTAATGGAGGTGAAAGGTCATTTGAGAGTTATAAGGGTCTAATTGTGAAAACTTTCTAATCATGATAAAGTTTAAGAAAGGAATTACAGATTTCATAAGAAGCATACACAGCTTGAGACACATTCTAATGCTATAAATGTCAGATTCAGTAAAAAAAAAATCCTCATAATTGCATCAAAATGCATTTTTGTGTTCTGGTCCCCGTTTCATAAAGTGTTATGCTCAATCTTANNCTTAAGATCAATCTTAACCCTTTGAGAAATGGGGCTCTGGTTTAGAAGATGCGTTGTTGCCAAGGTGTTGACAAGGCCTGAAAAGTCTGAATTGAAACCCCCTGCTTTAAAGCTCATTACTCACAGAGGTTCTAACCAAGGATGGGACATCACTGAGATTAAGTCTCCAATGGTATGTTTATCTTTCAAACATGGAATATCAACTTTGGAAACTTGGCATTTCATTTTAGGCAGTCCTTGTCAGGAAGTTATAACACAGTTCAGCTTCACTCCAAGTCATATTTTTTTCTTGAAATGTTAGGCAAATTATCATTTGCAATATGGGACAGACTGTGAGGGTACATACATACCCAGGAAGATGCTGCGCAGAGAAAAAACCAGTCAAAAGTGATTGCATGTCATGTTTGGGATATCTGTTATGATTTAACTCCCCTCCATGTGTAATTTTGAGACATGTCGCCATGGCAATGGAGATAGTTGATGAAAATAGTCAACTTTATTCACCTAAATATTTATAGTACATTTTAGAAGTGTTTATTGACTTGCGAGAGAGGTGAAAGAAGGCATGTGAGCATCCAGGTTAACATTGTGAAACTTAGGTTCTCATGGTTTCCCTTCTTGGTACATATACATAGTAGGATAAGGACACAAGTTTGCAGATCTGAGTAGGGGTCAAACTGGTGGCACAGTGATATGGGGGAGGGTTCTACAGGGTGGGAGAAATAACCCCCAGGTGCCATTTGGTGTAACAAAAAGTGCGCAATCTCCCCCCTGATCCAAAGGCAGAAACAAAGGTAGATGAAATCATCTTCATTGATCAGTTTATCATCCGGAACTCTGCCTTACTCATGATCAAATGTAAAGATACCGATCGTTTCAATTGCCGGGGGAGAGGAAAAGGGCAGAAACCTAACCCTGCACGGTAAATCACTGTTGCTGGTGCCCTACTTCTCTGTTCAATAAAGACCTGGTTTGAGCCATGTGGTGCACTCACCCTCCACAGTATGAACACCACTCATGGCAAAATCCCTGTGCGCGGTTGTCATAATGTGCCTATCCTGAGTTTGAGTAATCCGTTCTAGACTCATAATAGATCTAATTCAATACATCATATACTGACCACTTTATGGACTAGCTGACCATTTAAAGGGTAAGGAAATTTTAGGTTCTTGATGGGAATTAGTAAATTTCTTTGAATCTGCTCTGCTTTAAGGAATATGAAGATCACATTCTATTTTTTTTTATTTGATAAATGTTTTCCAGCAGAGAGACCCGCTTTTGATAGTTTTCTTGCATGTTGTTAAAGGGAGAAAACTGGCAACATAGTTCTGCAGAATAAACCAAATAAGATCCATTTGATTTGTAGTCAGGTCGAAGATGATTTTCTCTTCCCCTTACTATGTCCAACTCTTGAATAACAGTAAGCTACTCCTTAACACTCATTGATATTGTTACCTATCTCAGTCAGCATGTTTTGTGTCATGTGATTGAATGGCATTTGTAGTTCTGGTTGTGATCCAAGTACAGTATTTGTCAAAACCCATCAAAATCTTGAACACCGCTAACTTTACAAGTATCAAACTATACTTGTTGTACATTTTCTTTCTCTGTTGCCTAGCAAGTGATTTTTTCACCCATCCAGTGTTAACTCCAAGCAATTAAGCTGGAAAGTGACATGAAGACCATCAAAATCAGGGAGTTACCATCTCCCTGTTTCAAATGGTAGTATCACCAGTTGCCTTTAGTATTTCCCCAATGGTTTTACCATAGATCGTCTTTCGTTTAATCTGGGCCTGTTCACGTGGGCAGTTCCATTGCCTGTTTGGTTATTCCATATAGCATTTTGCACAAAGTACTGTTAGCTTGCAACTCTAACTAATTCAGTGGTCAGAAGGACAGCCACATCAAGAAAAAGTGTAAAGTTTCTGTTTGCCATTGAAAGCTTTTGAGACACTGGGACTACCATCAAAAGTTCCCAACTGTCACCTTCCCCATCCTACAGGATTAGATTGTAGGTGACTTTGTAATTTAAAGGTCATTAGAACAGTCACCAAAATTCAGTTGCTCAGAGCTATGAAAATAGCCTAACAAATTTGTATTTCAACTCATAAGTGATCACACAGCTAATTAGCAATATGACACAGTGATAGATGACAATAGTTTTAGCAGGGCTTTGGATGGTTTGGGTCCATTTATAGAACAGGGGGGGAGAACATGCTTCATGTAACAGCAACTAGATGAGTTCCGGCCCTATCAGTTACATTTTGAGAACGTTTGTTTTGTATGTGTGATATTCTGATAATCGCTGTGTATAAAGAAGTTGTGAAATCTAATTTAGTGAAAAAAAAATGAAAATGTAGTTGACATAAGCTTATGATGAGGTAGCACTGTTGCACCAGTTCCAATTTTTGCTACTTGATGTATTCTTTGGGAAATTCCTTTTGACACCCCTTCAAACAGTAGAAGCAGTTATACTTTAGGTATATCATGAAAAACAAAAATGGTAGCACTCCCATCTCCTGTTGCATCCACCACTCTTACAACGTTCATCTGATTTTCTTACACTATCCCCCCATGTAACTTCAGCATTTTAGCCATCACTCTTGACCTCAAAAGATTTTCTTACACCATTGTCCTCTGGTAATTTCAGCATGGCTAATTCCACGATGAACAGT
This sequence comes from Stichopus horrens, assembly GCA_009801055.1. NCBI lineage: Eukaryota > Metazoa > Echinodermata > Holothuroidea > Aspidochirotida > Stichopodidae > Stichopus > Stichopus horrens. The sequence goes on from VJOZ01035333.1 coordinate 13,794, forward strand.
GGAGCGGTATCAACCAAGTGTTAGAAGGATCGGTCTCCCCCAGCTATGCCACTTGTGACTTAAATTCCAAAGTTGAAATGTCCCTCCTTGTGCATCTTCTTTTCATTGTCAACTTTCTATCGCGATGGATTCATATTTTCGTACAATTTGGGGGGACTTGGTGGGATATGTTCTTTACAATAATCTCCCCTCCCCCTAAGGAAGAACAAGTCCCCTCTGGGTTAGTTATTGTGCTGCATATTCTAAACCAATTGCAGTTGGCATTTATACTGAAATACCGAGTGTTTGTCAGAGACTACTCATCATTCTGATATCTGTCAGTAGTCCTCTCCTCACTTTCCGTAGGTCACAATTATCCCGACTACAAATTACACGTTTGTGTCAGATGCCTCGCGGATACGAATGCACCGACATCGTTTGTCAGTCGATATGTTTTATTCCTCAGATAGGTTTGCTTGATCGATCTGAAGAGAGGACAGTTGTTGCACAGGTCGTTTTTTTTTTTAGCGTTCTCGCTTTCCACGAGCCTGATGCAAGTGAACTCCTCTGGTAAGTTTGTAGGACAATAAATTCAGGTGTTGTCCTTTCATGCCCTATTGTCTTTTTTTCTCTTGCCTCTTACCTGTCTCCTGCTTATAGAAAGGTAAAAGCTGAATGTAGGGATAGGAGGAAACTCTGAACCACAATGTTAGTTGTCAAAGATCTCTGCTCCCCATTTTCCATCTCTTCTGCTTAGGTCACAAACACTGATATTGATTCATGTTACTCAGGAGAGAAATTTGTGAAAGGGAAAAAGGAGAAAAAAATTGGATATCATGCTGATGCTACAAGATGGATTGCCATCACTTATCATTCTTTGGAAGGACTTGATGCCTTGACTGGTTGTTCTCGTATTGTACGTGGCTGGGTTGGTTAGTGTGAGTTGCAAGTTGCATAATTATTGATCGTTCGTCGACATTTGGTTGTTGTCTTCGCCTTTGTTCTCGCGCAAGTTTTCAGTCTGATCGTGTGACATGAGCAGTGGTTTGGTGTTCTCTTTGTTATGAAATGAATGAACAAATGTTGAATGTGATCTAAAGTACATAGTTATGATTGTTTGCACCTGGCAGCTTACCAAAATGACAGGACTTGATTCTGATATTGCTGCACGGATCCAAAGTTCCACTAACCTACATTGAACGTGTAACAAAAAGGGAAAAAAAAGTCACTTCTTCCGAACTAAGAACGCTTTCATTATCATACCAGCACTTGTAAAGATGGTACATGGGTACTTGGTTGCCTGACTGACGATGGACAGAGGGTACGTGGGCTCAGATTTTGGAGCAGATACAAACACTGATAGTTACTATAAGACATGACAGTCTGCTGCATTTATTAAAAAAAAAAAAAACTTAATTTGTGCTTCCAACTATCCTGAGGAATAGACGGGCTCAGTTGGTAGAAGATTAGAGGGTGTTCTTTCATAGTTTCAGCCTGACTTCTGTAATGAGTGTAGTAATTTAGTAATTTCATTTAATCCTTGTATGATGGTTTTCACCTTGTAGGTGTTTTACCAAGTGGAGACAAATTAGACGTAACCCTGGCATGGTGCGTATTATCTTTCCTATTGTGTCATAGAGGAAAAGACACTATTTGGACACAATATGAATCATTCTATCATACTATGAGGGTAATGTGTTAACTTGATGTGTAGACTGAGTGTTCTGAATATTCGTAGCAAAAGTTGTTGCTGCATTCTTACAAATCAATCGTTGCCAACTTCTTAGGAAGTCACCATGGATGTTTTGTGCGGTAACAGTCTGTGGTTGAGCCCTGGAGCATAAACAAATGACACAGTGTCCTCAGGTGCATGTAGCCACCTGCATAGAAATTTATGTAGCTACCAAAAAGGGCAGTCATATAGCTTCCAGGGAGGGCATTTCTATAGCCACCAGAAAGGACATTCATGTGTGGTGTTGGATTTCAGCACTATTGTTCTGTGTGCTTTTTGTACCAAGATTACCCTTTGACAGCATTGTGAGTTTGGTCAGTAAAATGTCTTTTTGCCATTTAGTTTGGAACTGAAAACAGAAGTAGCTATGCAAATAAGTAAAATTTGTTTGGATATGGAGCTCCATGGTTTGGAATAGCACAGGCCCAAGAATGGAAGGAAAAACTATGTTGTTTTTACATACAGTGGCACATTTTCACAATGCAAAATGAGCCTTACTGTCTTGTTGTTTGTTGCATAATTCTCATGGACATCAGCACCACAAAACCACTTAAGTACTATTTGATGTGGAAAATGAATGTCCTTCAGTACAACGGTTTTTGCCGAGGCCTTAGCAGTTTTAGGAAATGCATGCTTTTCTTTCAGTCTGTTAAAGGAACACTTAACCTTTGAGAATTGAAGGTTAAGTATTTAGTAAGGCATGGCCTAACTCACTCCATCTGCATCTAAAATTCTACCAGCAGTTATCACCTTGTGTCTCAAAAGAAGAATGCATTATACACACATTCATTTTAAGAGATACGCCACAGCCAAACTCTCTGGTTTTGATGGTGCCTCGCTCTTTGGGAGAAATAAATTTGGCATTGAAGGTCATTTATAGCTTAACCAGTTTGTTTCAATTTGATGGAACTGTTGATACTCCCCTCAACAACATGACGTAACCTTCATGACATAACCATGATTATGTAACAAAGGTTATGATGTGAGGTTAGTGATGGTTGAGGTTAAGAGAGTGTGGCAGTCATAGTATTTCTTCTCCATCTATCCTTCAAAGCATAGATTCAGCTGCAGTCTTGTTCAATAATTCTCAATGCATACTCCCTTACCTCCTATTTGCACCAGTGTTTGCACTAAGGAAGTGAACCTCAGAGGGAATTAAAAACATGGGAGAGGGATTTTCAAACTATAAGAGAGAGAGAGGTTGCTACTTGGTAGAGATTCTACTGCAATTTACTGTATGTATTTATAACTGTAACTGCAAGCTCAGTTGTGGAGAAGTGTGCAGGATTTTCCCTGCAGAAGATTTATTTTTGTGCACGATTCAGGAGACAAATGCAGGATTTACGCAATCTCGTCGTGTAGTATGAACAGAGATTTGCACTACGATACTTTAACTCCGCACTAGCTTCTGGAAATCTGTTGCGTATGGTAATGGTCACCTGAAATTTCCAACCTCCAAGCTTTACCTGGCCTAATTTTGATATCTTATTATATTTTGCTGATCTTCGATGTGTGATTGAACAGGCATGTTTGATTTCTTCCATCTTATTCAAGAGGTAAACATAGTTTGGATGAAATGTATTTTGTTTTGCAGTACTTTATGGTTATACTTTGTGCCGATACAATGTTAAAAAGTGACCATCTCTTCAAGCACAAAGTGATGTATTATTGCAGGAGAGAAAATAAAACACAACCAAAGATTTGTCCCTGAGAGCTAAGACGATGGATTAATAATGATAATGAAAAGTTTAATTGACATGGAGTTATCCATGGCTATGGTTATTAAAGTATAACCTTTATTTGCTTTGTCCCTACTTTTAATTGTTCCTTGAAAGCAACAAACAAATTTTTGTGGTAAAGGCCATTGTACATACAAAGCTTATGAAGAAAAGAAATTGGTTTAAAGCGGGACCATTGTGAGGGGTTTCAACTTCAACCTGCAATTAATGTTTATCTGTTTAGAAACATTCAAGACAGTTTTCTCGTGATTCTTTCCAAATATTCCAAGATATTCCAAATATAACTTTGGATTTCCCGCCATTGTTGTACAAGGTATCAGCATTTTGGAACTGTGTGCCTGATCACGTGCATCTGCAATACTACGTGACATGTACAGATGCATGTGTGATGATTCACATAATTTTGCAACAACATAGCGACTTGAAAAGTATATTCACGAAGATTTCATAGTATCTTAGCTGTGAATTTATTGCACTACCGAATGGTATCTCCTTGTTTGATAAACTATATTTGAAGTATCAGGACTATTTGGAAGGCTGTACAATGGTTTCCCTTTAACAAAGTGACTTTTTACACTGCTGAAATGAAGCACTATATAACATATGAAAGAATGCATCAAAGTTACGCTATTCAACAAAGTTTTAATTTAGGACTAGTTGACTTCTTTGAAATTTTCAAGTTTTTCTTGTTTTCATTAATATGCTTCTCAATGCTTTTTTTTGATCGAATACTTGTGACAACATAATAAATGTATCAAGCTTAATGTGAATTATTTCCAAAGTGGTAATACCAAAATACTTCCTTTGCTGATGTATCTAGCAATGCTGTTGACCAGAAATAAGGTTTGCTTGCTTTTTTTTCAAGTATTAAAACATACCACAATTCACTCACCCCATTGTTGAAACAGCTTTGTGACTATCATTTCAGTTTTTATTCAGTCTTACAAATGAATTGAATATGATCAAATTATTTGGAAATGATTTAAAGTTACATGAAATGGTTGTTTTCCTTTTATATATTTCCAATATTTATTTTTTTTTTCACTTAACTCCCATGATTTGAAACAAGAAAGTTTGCCAAGGTTTTTACACAACATTTGTGTCTTCTAAGTCTGCTGTGGACGATGAGAAGCCAAATACCAGCCAATCGTCACATGATATCATACATGATAAGGTTTCCTCAAAGGAACAAACCCTAACCATGATGCTACCTCTCAATATCACCTCATGTTCTATCATGCAGAAAAGGGTATTCTCGAGACATGATTTTAGCACATTATGGAAATTCTGTAAGGACTAGATGCAATTTCAGATGTCAAGAGTCAGGTCCCCATCAATGTAAAGTTGTTTGTGTTTTTTATGATTTATTTTTCAATCGCTTCCGTTCCATCCAGCCGTCATTCAAAGAATTGTATGTATACCAGGTTTACAATACCGTGCATCACTTGCGTCTCACTTCAGACATTTTCTGTCGATTACCAATCTTACTGCAGCATCTTGGAAAGGAATTAACTATTTCTCGGCTCCAAAGTTTGACCGTTGATGATTGACCAAAGCTATGAAAAGTTAATTGCAATGTTTTGGTCAGCCTGACCTGGTCATTAATTCCTATTAATTATGAGTGCAGTGGAATTTATGGCCTTGATAAGAAGTACTCTGCACTTCAATAGTTATTACAGAAGTTGTTATTTCACCTGGACTTGAAATATAACCTTTTATTCATCAGCATAAAACAAGACATTCTGCATTCACCCCAGGCAATCCCCATTGTGTGTCAGTGGGTGTCTGCTTAATTGTTTTCGATGAATTGCAGTATTTAAAGGGAAATAGGGTGTTTGTTTAAGAGAAAACATCCATATTTATTAAATCAATGTTTGTGGATGTAGAAGGATAGATTATTCAAAATAAGGAAGGACAGTAGCCTTCTTTTCAAGAAATAAGTTTTTCAAAGGTAGAAATTCAGTTATTTGCTACTCAACA
>VJOZ01035348.1:0-14098 GCA_009801055.1 Stichopus horrens
AAAAAAAAAAAAACATACAAACAAACAAAGAAAAAGATTCTTTATTGCAAACAGCAACTTGACAATAGACAATCCAAATGTCAGAATGTGAGAGCTTTACAAATATTCCTTGATTCGAAAGGTTGGCCTCTCACCTCAGGAGAGCTTAAGGGTGATTTCCCTCAGCGGAGGCCCTTGCATTAAACAGTTAAGTGTATTCTGAGGCAGTGTAGAGAACACTCAATAAATTATGATCAGAAGTAAATAAGAAAAAAGCACGAGTGGCATGTGAGCATGGAAAAGCGTCGAGGAGATGGAATATTTTATGAGGAAAATATCATCTGGAAAGGAATCGTGGAAAGCTTTTAACCGATACATACTGTAAGCTGCTCATACGCTCATTATTTTCCCTGTTCCGTTCGATATGCAGCGGTGAGAGGCAGCCTGTATCAATGCACAGTAAATTCAGTTGCATATTAGTAGATTGCAGTTTGTGCAGTTTTGAAATATGGTTTTAATAAAAACTATAATCCCTGGATGAAACAAATCTGCAAAATGCTCTTTAATGAAAGGGAGACTGAAGGGGCCCAAGGGGGTGTGAGATTGTATGGATTTTGAGGATAGTTTTAACTTCATATTTGCAATGTCAGAGAAACTGTTTCAGATGGTATATTCTGTCATTGCTTCCCCCCATCCCTGTCTGTACTATAAATGATAAATAGCTGTACTTATTTGCAAATTTGAAAATGCCTAACAAGATCTAAAAAGTCACCATCAGGGTTGTAGGCGATACCAAGAAAGTTTCATTCCCTGGCAGACCTTGAAGTCGGTGGTGGAACAGTTTCTGGAACAATGCCTCAGCTTAAAACAAAACAGCATATGACATAGCTCACTACAAAATCATGAGAGTGTCATAATCTCAGAACAACACAGTATGGTGTATAAGGTACGATATTATAGAGCACTGAGCGACTTTACCCTGTGGTTGCTGTGTTTTCACATAATTTGAGGTTGATGCAGTACATACCTTAAAAATCATACGTTAAAGATGAGACCCAGCAATGATTTCACAACATTGTTGTATGCAGTCATTAGTGATTCAGGACTTGAGAAAGCAAATTGTGGATAACCAAGGTAGTGTGTGTGCAGTTCTGGTGGTGGCCTTCTATATGTTTATTATTGACATTGTGTGTATATTAGTGTTTGCACCAGGTACCCAGGTACCCAACTGACAATTTGGTACACGGATTCCCAAATGGCAATGTCAGAACCCAGTTGTGGAATTGCTACAGGAATCCAATTTGCACTAGTTATGCACATTGTACGTGTTATTCAGCGTGTACCCCCAAGATCACTGCATTGAAATATGTATTACATATGGTTTAATGTTAACATGCAAAGCAAAACAAATCACTCTAAGACCTCACAACAAACTCTTATGCTGTTCAGAAATCATGTTTTTGAGTACCCATGTATCTGACCAGTTACAGACCATGGATACCGAGGCTCAAATTGTGGACTTGTTGCAACCACTACTGTAAAAGTTGTGATTACTGCACATTCAGAATCCAACATTGCTTAAGCTTGGAACTTGATATTAACATGGTCTTATCTCAGTGAGTTCTACCTATCGTTTTTTTTTTTTTTTTTTATGATGGTCAAACATATTATTTTGTAGTTGACAGAAGCAAAGTTTGAAATGACACTGACAGTGTCTGGAGTTGTGAACTTGGTATGATGGTATTTTCTCTGTGTGCACTGTAGATCAAGTAATAATTTAGTGTTTAAATTTTTTATAGCAGTTCTAGGGGATATCTTAGGTCTTCATAAAACTATTGGTGACAAATTGAGTGGCTATGCTTGTTGGCAGTGCTTCTCACTTTTTTTCATGTAGAAATTTGGCAAGTATGTGTAGCAAATTGCACTTGAAAACTGTGCAGATGAAATTTTATTGCCTTTAAACCTATGATTAGCTTCAGAGTCAATTGAAAATACCAGATTCGGTAAGTGTCAAAACCTGAAAAAAAAAAAAANNACAATTCCTTAAGTTTGCTTGAGCTTCTATGCAATTTTGGAAAACCCCCTAGCAAGTTTTTACTTTTTTTTGGTTTGTTATGTTCAAACGTCGTTTGAGGTCCTTAGATGTAAAAAGAGGTCATGATGTCAAGGAGTTGAAAGTGGCTCTAACTTTGAAATGTGAAAAGTGTATCAAAACACTCATGCAAACCTCTTGCATCAAAGTTCACTCTGGCAATGGAAGGAAGCTGTCTGTTCTCTTCTGAGGAATCTCTAGATCACTTGATGTTTTTTTTTTTTCCTTTAACTGCAGCATAATCAGGTGATCATTCCTTTTCCTAAATTCACAAATCTCCCAAACTGTTGTCACAAAATAATGAAAAAAAAATGTCACAAAATAATGAAAAAAAAATGAAGCCACCCCCCACTCTCCACATCGCAAGTAACCTCCCTTTGAGACATATTTGCAGGATTCATTCTTTGTGGGTCTAAGAGGAAGCCTTTTCTTCTTTGTTCCTGTGTAATACCTTAAAGGCATCATTTACTCATTTCAATTCAAGGGATTCCCAAATGAAATCATTCTCACCGCAGACTTTTCAACTATTATGCTAATATCTTGTTCTTACTGTAACTCAAGATATTGCTGTTTGATGAAAGACTTCCTTGGTCAAGAAAGATTTCCAGTTGCCTCAGAAAAGCCTCAAAGTTACCAAAATGCCATGTAACAGCGGCAAATTACCACAAGAAGTCTTTTGTTTTTCTTTGAAAACTGAAGCCCTCTTTTAACCTTAAAATTTGACTCTAGTAAAAATGTAGATTGGGTATTTTATATGTTCACTTTAAATATTGTGGAAATTAAGGTCACAGTTCTGAAACTATTGTGATGTTACTTTTAAAATGTTCGTGATTATAAAGAAGTAAAGAGGATACCCAAAAAGTTGTGCCTGGGTTACATCACAGGTTTCCAAAACTGCATTTAACCATTTTAAAATGAATAGATATTTCTTTAAAAATCCATAACTTCCAAAAGGAACATACCATTGAGATATGATCTTCACTGATAGTGAAAAATATCCTTAATTTTTATGGAACATCGATTGTCCTCTGGTTCCAATACCTTTATCTGCAGTGTTTCAGTGGATAATTGCTTTGCTAATGTCAGCCCTCCAAAACTGTAGTCACATAATGTTATAAAGAATATGGCAGCAAGTTGAAATTGTACCTAAGTAAAGGGAGCACATACCTTAGCTTGACATCTCAGTCAGTGCTGGTTTCTTGTGGTTAGTTTTGCAGATACCAATGTAAGACAGAGTCAATGAATGTCAGCAGAAAGTGATACTTAGTAGCACTGATCGGTCCCTCTAATGTACACTTCTCTGGTAGCATGACTTTAAAGTAGAAAATTCAAGCTAGTGCTTCCTATCTGGTATGGAATTTTTGACTACATTGCAGTACCATTGAATACAGTGAGAGAAAGATTTCTGTTTCATCAGATTTCAAACCAACGTGAACTTTGCATTCTGCCAGAAGGGAATTATTTTGTGTCGTAGTGTTCTCAGGTAATTATGTCAAAGATTGAACAACAAAGACATCAACTTCTAACATTTGAGACTTACTGTATGTTTACATCCACTTAGAGTATTTTTTTTTTCCACAACATCTTTTACCAGTACTTAATAGACAACAAGCTTATTTACAAACAAAACATACGAGAATGAACACTCCATGTAAACATGAAGCCCAGTAATAGAAGTAAGTGGCAGATTTGCTTTCTGGCAGAATAATCTTGGTGCAACCTTGTAGTAAAGCCTCTTTTACAAGTACTATCCCTGCTTGACATGAAAGTAGAAATTAGGTTAACCTTGTATGTATGAGGCAGCTGAAAATGTCAGAGCAGGCAAATTGTCCCTTTGCTTGTCTCACATCCTTTTGTTTTGCCTTTTTCCTTTCGAGGACATGACTTTTTTGGTCTCACCTTTTCGTTTCCTCCTAACATTTTCTCTCATGCAGAACTTGGTGGAAAGAAAACTCTCCCAGATGATCTTAGATAAGAAATTCCACGGTGAGTACAGACCATCGTCCTGTGAAACGTGCATCTCCTTCACATGGATGAGGTTTGAAACTGATGCAAGTATGAAGACTTTGTATGGCTTGAGGACTCTCCTGAAGAGATGAAGCCACCACTGACAGAGTTGTTTTTGTTGTTGCTCGGTCATATGGAGGTTAAAATGGAAACCTCATATTTAGGATTATTACTCTTCTTTCTTTCATATGTATGATCATCATAGGTTGCTAATTGGAATTTTCGCCTTCACTCACAGGTTTTCACAAGAGACCGTGATTTTTTTCTCGAACAAATTTGTGCAAATAAAAGAAATTATTTGATCTGAATGAGATATTAGCCAGTCAGCGGTTGTTGCTAGGGTTTCATTAGGGGTGAGGTTCACGTGAATAATTTAGGTTACTTCCCTGTAAGTCATTTGTTGTTAGTTCCAATAGTTTCACCCCTTAAAATATACCAATTTTTTTATTCCGTGCATCAGCAAAGGAACCTGTGCAGTCAGGTTAGCATGTGTGCGTGTGTGTGACACTTGGGTATACTCTAACTCAAAAGGGGAAAGTCGGATGAGAGTCAAACTTGGTATGTAAGTTTGCCATGTTGAGAAGGTGTGCCACATTGTTTTGGTGGAGGTCAAACGAAATCTGGACACACTGGGGGCAAAAGTTTGAAAACCTTTTTAACACCTTATCTCAAGTTATATAGTTTGAACAAAGTTTGCAATTGGTATATGGATGCATTATATTAATGGTGCCTTTAGGGTGTTCAAGATTTGTGGGTCCAAAGGCCATATGGGCTATTTTAAGAAATCATGCAATATGCCTCTTCTCTTGCAGATCGTATTGCATTAAGTTGAACTTGTGTCACATTACTACTATGTTAGTGGTTCCTTCTGGTTGTTTAGAGTAATTGGTCCCATATGCACCATTTTATGAAATATTGCAAAAGGTTTCTCTTCTTGATGTATTTTGAATTACAATGTGAAAGGATTGCCAAATTAACATTGTGGTAGTGGAACCTTTGGCACCGTACAACATTTGTGGGTCCACCTTCAAGTTGGGCCATGCAAGCCATAAATTATTACATTATGCAGAGTGATAGTTCTTCCACAGATCATATGTTACAGTTGTGAGGGTTTTTCAGATTAGTACCTTTACTAGTAGTCGGGTACCTCCTACTAATCAGCATTCTCATGGACAAACTGGTGCCCCAAAGTGTGTTGAGATGTGACAAATAGTGGATTAAATGTCGTTAAGTCTAAATGACTAAAGCTGATTTCAAATAATCTTCACACAATGAACCACAGTGGCCTTGGGTGCTTGTTTTTCTCTGTGCCTATGTTATCAGAGGTTCACTTCGCACAGCCTTCACATACTGTTCAGGATTTTAAAAAGGTTTCTGTTGTGTTTTTGACTTGGGATCGTCGTTGATCATACTTGAACAATTTTTAAAGCATTTTTATTTCCACACACGTCACTCTCCTCATAGGGCGATATTCTTTACATGTGTAATTCATACGTTGAATAATTTATGCGCAGTGTTTTATGCTTGGATCATTGTGGGTCGAATGCCGCTCAAGCGCTACAGAGGCCAAAACTGATGAAATTTTCCATACATCTTGTCCCAAATGTAAAGTTTAACTGGTCTCTTATCCTTTTTGGTTTTGATGAAACAGAGACTTATGCAATCATGATTGCGTGTGTATGTATGCTTGCGTGTGCAGATGTTTGTTAGGGTTTGCAATGCCCACATTCATGTGTTGACTGGGAGATGCAATGCCCACATTCATGTGTTGACTGGGAGAAGGTATGAAAGGGGAAGGGGAGTCTACAGCACAGAACAGTAAGTCTTCTGTCACAAAAACTGCATCTGATTGAAACCTTGTGAGGGTGACATTGAACAAATATTTCTGCAGTTTTGAAAGATATTCAGTATGTGTAGTCTTTAGTTCTTCATGAAACAAGACCAGTTGTATATACATATGGGTTGCTCTTCAAGGTTATCCTCTTCCTTGATCAGTTTCAGCAAAGTTTGTTCAAGTTCACAACACTTTCTCACGAGAGGTACCTCTCGACCGGTATTACATTTTATTGTCTGTTTGAATGCGTTTCAGGTTCAGTTACACACCTGGGATGAGGGGGGGAAGCACAATTTTACCAGGTTTCATTACATCTCGTAGGGTGTCGCATGCAACTGGCTCTTCTGACAACCTATCCATGAAATAAAATGCAAGGACATTTTGTGATGCAGTTTTAATTGGATTCTGTCAAATTCGGAGAATGTTCGATATGCCCGAGTAGTTTCCAAATGACTCCAGTGGGAGGTATAGCTCCGTTCAGAAGTGTAGGAGCATTCTCAAGTTTCTACATCCAGCTCACATGAAACCCTCTAGAAGGATAAAACAGTGTGGCTCATGTCGATTCAAAGTACGCTCCACGTAGTATCGCCGGCGTTGAGAGAAACCCGATACCGCTCGAAGCTCTCCGTAAAGGTCGTCGCAATCAACTCTGTGGGAATCAAATTGCTTCCCTCATGGAGTCAAAGATCGAACATAATGCATAAATGTACGGGATTTCTTTGTCGCCACAAACGTTTTCGACCTGCTTTCATCCCGACTCTACAAAAGTTTGCAAACTTTTGGACTGAGAAGAAGTGCGCAACAACATTTTTTTACGTCGGACGATCGCAGCGGTATCCATGGAAAATCACTTGAGGATTTTCCTCTGTCACACAATAGAGTGACCATGTAACAAAAAACTGTAGCTTCGGACATAGCTTAAAATAAAACCAGATCCTTTCCTGAGAGAAACCCCCTTGAAACCATCGGTGGTGCATTGTACCCTGACTTGGAGCCTTTTTAGCATATGCTTACCCTTGGATAGTTCATCCCTGTGGTACTGTAAAGCATATAGAAGCTTAGAAATTTTTTTGTAAAACAGAGGACTTTTTTCGTATGAACAGATATACTCAGAACCGATATTACTTCTCCTTATGTATATATGCCAAGATCTGATTCTATTCACAACAATGTTTTTGAAAGTGCTGCTCATAAGATGCTTTCTTTGGCACTGGTCACACTGAAAGGATATATCGGATCAAAGATTTCCAAAAATATCAGACCAGTTGGGCTCTATCAGTATATTCATTTATATTGGTCCGTCTTCACCGATGTCTGATCCCAGCAGTCTTCACATCAATGGTCCTGATGAGATCAGACCTAACTTACAACAATGCAGCCCAAAATTGTTTTGATATTTTTCATTCCTATCCTATAGAATGTCTAATTCTTGATTGTCTAATTCTGGTGAAGATATTAACTGCAAAATCGGATCAGAATTGAATCCAGTTTCGCTCTAGTTTCACCGAAATTTTACACTGTTAGTCACCATTTGTAGGATAACTAGGGTGACATCTTTTTCCCACTTCCCTTGAACCCTGCTCCTCCTCTACTGCCCTTAAACTTGTTTCCACACTGAGGCAGAGTAATGGGGCAAGTTAGTGAGGATCGTCATTTGCCGATGCGTGACCTCCTTTCACTGTGAACTGAGTCGTGCATCCAACGCAATTTGATACCTACATTGATTGGGAGAGTTCAGCAATGATGAATAATATGGGGTAATTAATCATTTTTACAGTCAAAAACCAACTATCGGTCATTGACACTGTGTGTCACTTTGTTTTTACTCAGTGTGTTCATTGTCATGGCGGGAGTCGCAATGTTTGGTCAGCATGTGTCAGTGCGATGTTTGGTCAGCATGTGTCTGTGCATTGTTTGATCGGCATGTGTCTGTGCAATGTTTGGTCACCATGTGTCAGTGCAATGTTTGATTGACATGTGTCTGTGCGATGTTTGGTCAGCATTTGTCTATGCAATGTTTGTCAGCATGTGTCTGTGCACTGTTCGTCAGCATGTGTCTGTTCAGTGTGTCTGTTCAATGTTTAGTCAGCATGTATCTATGCAATGTTTGTCAGCCTGTGTCTGTGCGATGTTGTGTGAGCATGTGTCTGTGCAATGTTAGTCAGCATGTGTCTGTGCACTGTTCATCAGCATGTGTCTGTTCAGTGTGTCTGTTCAATTATTAGTCAGCATGTGTCTATGCAGTGTTTGTCAGCATGTGTCTGTGCGATGTTTGATCAGCATGTGTCTGAGAATGGATCTGTGAACCAAAAGATCAAAGTGATCCCTCACAATAACCTTAAAACAATACAGTGTCAGTCAGTCAGTAACATGCTTCCCTATATATCAGTCTGCAGTAATACAGCAGGTGGTTTTGAGATTTTTGAAAAAAAAAATTTGAAGCCAAACTCTCACATGAGCAACCTTAGTGGCACTACTTCCAGCAGTGAAATCATTTTGTGCCTGTTTTGGAAACTTAGATGCAGTGTATTGTCATGATGCAGGAGAACGTCGATTTAAATTCAGTGATGGGGGCACCACTAGCAATTCCCCATAGCTTACTATACAAGTATGCACTTGACATCTGTTACGAACATATGAGCGTTTGAAGCTTGGTATAACGTTTAACTTGCTCAGTTTGTTCTGTATTGAATGACATGTAACGTTGCGTCACCAGTTACCACCCCAGGTAATGGGGTAAAAATGCAGGATGACTACATACTCTGCAGTGTACCTTTTATGTGATCATGGTAGCCTAGTGGTTGAAGTTTCAGACTCATTATCAGTGGTTACGAGTTTGAATCCTATTTTACCTCGTTCATACTGTACATCCAAGATGAGAGTTTGATTAAAAAAAAGACGAAAACAAAAGAGAACTTGGTGCATAACTAAACTGCATTTTTATGGAAAGCAAACCCCAAGGAAAGGTTAACAAGATTCACAACATGTTAACAGTGTTCATGAACGATAGACAAAGTAACACTTAAACAAAATGAAAAACAATAGCATAGTAACAATATGCCATACTGCTTTTTAGTTTGCACTCAGTCTATAGCTTGAGCACTGCCAGCAGATGGTTTATATCTAGTGCGCGCATGCTGTGGTTCCATGTAAGTGAACCTACTCACTAGTGTACCCAGCTAGGTTATAGAGCTTCTTATTTCCTGATCAAGTAATCAAGTGTTGGAATTTGCCCAGGACTGACTACCTGTAAGCTGACTATGATAAAGACAGCAACAGAGTTTGGGAACAGTAGATTCAGAGTAAAGCTTTTACATGTTTGATATCTCACTCTCAGCCCTGGTAATAGCAGTGGCTGTTAGTAACGTTGATTTAGCCTAGATGAAAGAACAACATTTACTATAACATTATGGGGGCTTAGGACCTAGGCCTAACCCTACATTATATGACTTACTGTGTGCGGACCCATTGTCTTTGACTGTGGGAGTCTAATGATGTATGTGTGTGTGTGTTTCTGTGAGTGAATGAATGTTTCTACAAATGCATGAATGTACGTCCATATGTATGTATGAATCTGTGTTTGTTTTTTGCTTGCTTGTTTGTTCGCTCGTTCGTTCGTGATGTCTTGCTTGTAAAGATATCCCAAGAACTGAAACTCTGATCGATGTCATACTTGATACATATGTGCCCATATCGAGCGCAAGAACTGGATTGTTTTCACTGGAAGTCAAACAGAAGTCAGCAGAACTCTGTAAATGCAAAATCTCGAGGATGCAAGTGTGGACTGATGTTATATGTAGTGTGTATATCAATCATATTGAGTGCAAGATCTCTCTATTCACTTTATGTGTCAAAGGTCAGCAGAGGTCAGTATGATGACGGACTGTATTGAGTTGAATCTGTGGCACATGTTACGTTATGTACCATTTATCATATTCTATTGCTTGTGTTTTAATTACTTTGAGCAGCCAGGATGGACTGCATCATTGAAACCACGTTGCATTCTTTAATCCTCTCGTCTTGTTTTTTTCTCGTTCTTGCAGGAATCCTTGATCAAGGCGAAGGGGTACTCATAATTTTTGAAGAGCCGGTGACGGACCAAACCTACGAGATGTCGTTGGAGACTATACAGAACATGGGCAAAGTGGTCGATGCACTCTTTGAGAAAACTAAAAAATTGTACTGAGTTTTGACAAAACCGACTTTACGGTGAACTCTGCTAGGCATGCTGTCAAGTTTCGTGTGGCATCCCTTGCAGTTGCTTTGGGGCTGAATTATGCCCAAAAATCTTTCTCCAGACATCTAGAGGAGTTGCATCTGGAATCTTCCTTCTGACAGAGTAAATGGAATGAATAAGAAAGACGATGTTTTCACAGTAGAGAGACACTGTCTTTGTGAATAAATTGAAATGACTCACTCGGGAGTTCGATCCTGTCGTCACCACCAGCATGCACATCCTGCTAATCTGGACGCTGCAGATGTAAAAAAGCCGTCTCCCGGACGACAAAATTGTTCGGTGGACAGTAGCATTAGCTCCATCTTCAAAACCTCTTGTTTACTCATTTCATAGTGATCACATTCTGTGAGATCGGTTACCACTCGTTATCAGGTTTTCCACTTAAAGCAGTGTTCTCTTGCGATTTTGATCAGCAGGCAACACATGTAGTCCACTTTTCAGAGTTAGCCCGGAAAACACTGTCTGGAATGCTTTGAGTCAAGTTTGGTCAGTGAACCATTACTTTGAAATAATATGAGACATTTACCCCTACTTCCAAACTTCCCAATTTGAGTTTCTTCCACGGTCATCGATTTCGCGTGTTGTTCGTTGTGAATTTCAGTGTTTTGAATCATTTGGAGCACTCCCTGGATGTCGAGTGCCTTTAAGAATGTTGTTCTCATGCAGAGAGAAACCGTTGGTCTCAATTAAGTTGAAGCACAGAGAACTTGAGCCTCTCATCAATCCCTGTCATTTGTATCCGTGGCAACCCTTGGGAGCCTCAGTCTGTTTTCAGCAGAACTGGAAAAAAGAAAAAACGCCATGTGAAGCCTGACTCTAACATTTTATTCAAATGGTTTAATTACCAATCGTTCCAGTTGTGTCAGAAAGGTCGTGGATAGCCTGCATTATTACCTTTGGTGCGTTTAAAGGGGGTTAATGCCTGTGGACTTTGCTCACAATTGACCAGTCTTCATCACGGTTCAGACGCTTTCAGTGAGGAACGGAGAACAAAGAGGGGAAGATTTGGGGGGTAATTACAAATGAAAATTTGGTGACTTGGTTCAGAAATTAGCTATGGCTGTCAGCAATTTAACCTAATGTGCAGCGGTTTGTTTAATATTTGTGGAAAATGTCTTGGTTTATATTCTGGAAGAAAGTTACGTCCATCATTGTCGGTAGCTTAGGTTAGAACCTCCCAAAGGCCACGGCACACGAATGGAAGAGTAAAATAACAAGGATGTAATGTTTCATGAGAGACTAATTATGGCAAAACTTTCTGTATTGTTGCAACCTACAGGTTATTCTGCAAATTTTCCAAGCCATTGAAATGCAGAAAGAGAGATACCAAACAACATCTAAGTGAGGTGAAAGAGTGTACCCATTAACTGTACAAGATGTAGGAAAAGTGTTTGTTCAGGGCAGTTACGTTGTTCAGACTAGTCATCACTTCAAAAACTGCATCCTCACTGCGTGATCAGAGGTTACCAATATTCGCTCAAAAAGTTGCCAGAGATTTTCGTCACGTTTCAACTTGTTGGCATGAACGTGATCAAATGTCCCCTAAGGCATTGAAAGCCAGTGGGGTCTCGGTAGAATCTGTAATTGGGAAAACCGCCAGCATTGGCTGGCTAACTGTAAGAAATAAAAAGATTAGAAGACTCTCATGCATCATTGTCTTTATTTTGCCAGACTGGAAGTTCTCGGCAATCTACCCTCTGTCAGTAATTCATGTAGGACATCTTTGTTGATTGAAGTGTGTGAGCTTCCTTTCTACAACCCTTGGATCTGCACCCTTGTAGCAATAGTTGAAAAGTTGTGGGCAGCCTTGACCAATGGTGATTGAATACTTACATTACTTGTGGGTATATTGGAACAAAAGAATTATGAATTAAGAAGAGAAACAGTAACATGTATGATTGATTGGTATGATTGGGGGTGGAGGCCTTCACATGAAACCAGCAGTTTGCAAATCAGCATGTTTGAGTTTGTTTCCGTGGTTCAAACTTACCATTTACAAACTGTTCACAGTGCTGAGAGTATCAGGGTCAAGACCCCCCTCTTCCCACACTCCTCGCCCCCCCCCTTCCCCGGTGTTTGCGGGTTGTGAAGATGGCAACATTGAAGAAAACTACCCCCCAGTCCTCCTTTTCATCATGGTTAGGTTTTGCCTTGAATAATTCATAATCCGTAGTTAGCCAGCTAGACATAATTCAGTCATCGTTAATCCTGCACATGCAATACTTGCAGAAAAAAAAAATGAAAAGGAAAGCTTTTCCCCCCGCATCCACCCATCTCTCCGCCCTCTGAGGAAAAGTTTTTGATTTACCCAACATCTATTCTTTTTGTCTTTATCCTAATACGTTCATTTTCGAAGTGTTATCCTGTCAGTTATGAGCTTGCCTTAAATATACTTTTATTCGGCAAATAAAAAAGTCTTCAAGAATAGAAGGGTTAGATGCTTCTTACCAAACCACAGAAAAATACGAACAACTGAAGTCCAACATGTATACCACACTCTCTTCTGCAAATGTGTCTTTGTGAATGCAGTCTGGCCACATGCACACACAGCATACCATCTATCTACCCGTTACGACAGTTTTCGCGCGAAGATTATTCAGGTTCAATTTATCTCACAAATTGTTACGTCACTGAAGACGATGCCGTATAAATTTACAAATCAGCCCGTCTGAAATCTCATTTGCTGATGAAATTAAATCTGACGAAGGTAGTTTCCCAAACGCAAAGATCGTAGGTCCGACATCTTGAATTTTTGACGTCATGTGGACATACGGCGTCGTGATGTACGTTCAAAACACATGGTCAAGTAAATGTGGTGGCAGTATTAACGTGGAAACATTCACCCTCCAAGACAATTCTATTATATTTCATAAACTATGAACGTCATTCGAAGAAGGCGCTTTAATTTTTTCAGTCTTACATACGTTGACCGAATTATGTGGAAGTAGGTTGTGAAATCACCATAGCGACATTCACACAATTGCTGATAATGCACTTCTCCGGCATCGAAAAATGATGACGCTAAACCCGCACAATAACACTCTGCAATCGTGTATAACATGACGATGAACTCCATGCAAAAAGGTGATAATCATTGTCACAGATTCGATCTACGTTTTTCCGCTTTGTTTCTCAGAGTTTTTCCTTGATCTTTTACTGATGAAGGTAACAACTTACTTAAAGGGGGAAATAATGCGTATGTATTACAGAAAATAATCATATTTTTTAATCCAGTATGTATGTGGTTATAGAATGAAAGGTCATTCAAAATAAGGAAGGACATCGGCCTTTCCAAGAATTCAAGTTTCTCACAGATAGAAATTCACCTAGGTGTCGGTTGCTGAACAATAATTTGTTCACCCAAATATTCCAAAATCCAAATGATGCCTCTCCTGTTACTCNNTCGGTAGGTGTTTATTGATGAAACAATGGTTAAAGCTACTTTCATTGTGAGCCATGTCGGCGTAGGCCTGTGTACTAAATGCCACTAATTCCCTTTAAGAGGAACCTTCTTTATAAGGTTCCATCTGACTGCTAACCTGTGTGGCCTTTAAGCAAAAGCTAATACTGTACCAGCAAAAATCCGACCAGAAACTGCTCAGTCGTTGACCATGAGGTCAGGCGATATGCCGAATCTTACATTTATAAAAGGTACCGCACTGCGAGAGAAGATTGCACGGGATATGTTTACGCTTAAGTCTTTTTTTTCCTGCCACGAATGCACCAGTAATTGAAAGGGGGGAAAGTGTTAAGCTAATTCAACCTTTTTTTATCTGCAATCGTATGAGGCCATCCGAAGGCAGGCTACATGATTAGCTTTAAATTTCCGCTGGTAACTTATCATGTGTGAACTAGACTATTAACCATCGTGTTGTGTTGGCCTATTTATCTCTTAACATTACAAAATGAAATACCCAATGCACACAATGAGTTCCTCCCCTCCCCCACC